>MU262317.1:0-71400 GCA_020310875.1 Ceratopteris richardii
GCTTTAAGGATCTCTCACCATTATGTGCCAATCTCTTGTGCCATACCTCTAGTTCTGTGAGTGTTTGATTACCATAGTTGAAGAGAGCTATGTTCCTTGTGTCTTGCAACTTAAAAGTGAATAGTCTACCTATTTTTTCTCCCTTCGCTATTTTTCTAAACCCTTGGCTAGGGTCTACCACATATGCTCCTCCTCTTGTGAACCTGACTTGCAATCCTTTTTCTACTATCTGCCCAACACTTATCAAATTCTTTGTAATGGTAGGGACATAGAGTACCTTACTCAGTAGGTTGATGTTTCCATCAGGTGCTTTGACATTTCCTATTTTCTCCACAAGGTGTCTTGTATCATCTCCTATTTGTACCTCATGCTTGTTCCTTGGATCTTCTAAATCTGATAGGAGGGCCACATTTCGTGCCACATGATTTGAACAACCTGAATCTATGAAGAAAATATGCTCATCAGATTTACCTTCTGGCATAGCCATGTTCATGATTAATAATGAATCTTTTTTGATTGAGTCTTCTGTGAAGTTATTGAATTCTCTCCTTCCTTTGTAGCCTCCTTGATAGTTTGAATGATTGTACTTGTTGTAGTTGCCATGATAACTGTTGAACCTTCCTCTTGAGTAGCCATAACTTCCTCTATTGTATCGTTTGCCTCTTTGATTCTTGGAATTCCTAAAGCAATTTTAAGTTGTATGATTAGTTAATCCACAAATAGAACATGACTTGGAGTCTTGGGATCTCCCCGTGCCTTGTCCACCTCCTCTTCCTCTACCTCTACCATGTCTTCCTCTACCGGCATAGTTAGCTTGATATGTTCCTACTTCATGATCCACTTTCTTTGAATTTCCTTGGTTTTCTTTGGACTTGCTTTTATTAGTATATAAAGCTGAAGATTGATTACCTTTAGAGCTTTCTCCATTGATAAGTTTTTCCTCTTGAGTGAGTAGTTATCCAATGAGTGTATTGAAATGAGGTACATGCATGTCCATGTATAGATCCATACCTGTGGTGAATGCGTCCCACTTGTCATGTGCCTTCAAGCCATTAATGACATGCCTTACAATTTGCTCGTCATCTATTACCTCTCCAATGCTTCCCAACTGAACTGCTATGTCCTTGAACTTTGTGACAAAATTAGTTACATTTTGTTTGGGAGCTTTCTTGAGAGTTGTGAAATCCAGACATAGTTGATGCTTCCTAGCTTTGGTACTTGAAGAGAAGAAGGCTTCAAGTGCATCCCATACTTCTTGAGATGTCTTACAACTTCTAATGTGAGGGAACAAAAAATCTGAGATAGAGTGAAGGAGGTAAGACCTTGCAAGTGCATCCTTGGAGCACCATGTGCTCAATCCTTCTTGCTCTTCTTGTGTTGGTTGACTTTTGTTCCCTTTTTCCCAATGAGCAAAAAATGACCATAACTCAAGATTCAAATCTTCAATGATTATGAAATTTTGTATGCGGACACTAGAAAATATGACAAATCCAATAACCTTTGAATCATGCAATTCGATTACGTACACGCAGAGAGCCAGCTCTAACAAGTTGACTTAGAAAAATTGATAATATGCAAAGAAGTGAATATGGACATATAGTGTTGACTTCAACTGACCATAACTCAAGACTGAGGAGTTCAATAGCAATGAAATTTTGTGAGAATATTGTAGACTCTAACACAAACATTTAGAAAGTTAAATCATTGAAAATTATCCATCACACAGAGAGAAATGATCTCTGCAATGTGATTGAAAAATTTGAGAAGCATAACAGTGAACAGTAGACTCACACAATCATAAAGATGTGAACTTGTATGATCGTAAATATGAATGTATATTGATTGTAGAATACAATGAGCTTACAAATACATGTTTGTGCCTTGTATCCACACTTGATATAGCATATAGCTCAGCTTATGGATGCCTCTCAAAGTGCGACTAAACTGCCATGTATATATAGAGAGTTTTGGAGCCAAGATTTGAATTTGAATCTCACTCACCTAAAAGTGGTTTCCTAATTTTTTGAGATTGATTGATTGTCCAACCTCCAAATCAAGAACTTGTGGCTTATCTCTCTATTTTTATCAAGTGGACTCAACTAATTTCGATTCCTTTAACTTTTACATCAAGTAAATGATCAAATAATTACAAGGATGAGTTCACAAGTGAACTCTTAGATTTCCATACATTGTCTTCCCTTAGAAACTCAAGCCAATACTTAGGCTTGTAATGGATTTTGTTCCAACAATGGGGGCTGGTGGGAGGTGGTGGGTGGTGTGGGTGGTGTGGGGAGGCCATGGGGAGTGGTTGGAGGTGGTGGGTGGTGAACGTGGTGTGGGTGGTGTGGGGAAGTGGTGGGAGGTGGTGGGTGGTGTGGATGGTGTGGGGAGGCCGTGGGGAGTGGTGGGAGGTGGTGGGTGGTATGGGTGGTGTGGGTAGGTAGTGGGGAGATGTGGGAGGTGGTGGGTGGTGTGAGTGGTGTGGGAAGTGGTGGGAGGTGGTGGATGGTGTGGGGAGTGGTTTGAGGTGGTGGGTGGTGTGGGCCTACGGGTGGGGAACAGAGAGGCATGGGGGGTGGGCTGCGGGAGGTGGTGGGAGGGAGTTGCGGGTGGGAGGGAGTTGCGGGTGGAGGAGGGGCACGGGGGAGTGGCTGGGGGGGGGTTGCGGGTGGGGGAGAGAGGGAAGTGTGGGGGGGTGGGCTGTAGGAGGTGGTGGGAGGGGGCTGCGGGTGGGGAAGTGAGGGAGGCATGGGGGGGGGGGGGTGGGTTGTGGAGGTGGTGGGAGGGGGCTGCGGGTGGGGAAGTGAGGGAGTGGAGGAGGCACGCGGGGGAGTGGCTACGGGAGCTGTGGGTGGGGGAGAGAGGAAGGCATGGGGGGGTGGGCTGTGGGAGGTGGTGGGAGGGGGCTGTGGGTCGAGAAGTGAGGGAGGCATGGGGAGTGGGTTGTGGAGGTGGTGGGAGGGGCTGCGGGTGGGGATGTGAGGGAGTGGAGGAGGCGCCCAAGGGGAGTTGCTATGGGAGCTTCGGGTGGGGGAGAGAGGGAATGGTGGTGGGGAGAGAGAGAAAGTGGGCTACGGGGGACTTCGGGGAGAGAGAGAGAGAGAGAGAGAGAGAGAGAGAGAGAGAGAGAGAGAGAGAGAGAGAGAGAGAGAGAGAGAGAGAGAGAGAGAATTGTGCCGCGCTATAGTTATGAACAAAACCTATACATGAATTTTATCCTTTTCTAACTACACGTTTGCCTTGAGTGTGACTAATTAATGGAAATGGTTGGACGTCATGTGTTATAGACAAAGAAATATATTGATTCTAAAAACTCATTGTTTGTTATGATAATCAATGCATGGATTATAATGATGACGGAAAGGCATACCAAGTATAAAATCATATGACTGCAAAGTAGAAATTAAGAATGTGTGCTCATCTACGTAAGAACCTATACAAAATTAAATGATAGGCACTTCACTTGTAACATTATATCTATTTCCTTGAAATGTCACCTTAACTTTGTACATAGAAGGAATTGGATGTAATTGGAGATCTTGCACTAGTGTATGAGAAATAAAATCATGCAAAAAACCATCATTATGTAAAATACTAACAATTTTTACCATTACTAGTAACTTGCATGCAAAGTCAAGAATGAAAAGAAATTTTGTTACCCAAGGTACTTAGATATTTTTTCGATGCTTCTTTGGTCCAATCAGGTTGAGTGTCTTCATGAACCACCTCGGTGTTGTGTACTTGAGCTCTTTCAGATTGTTAGTTTGCAACCTACATTTATCTTTAGTATGACCAAACTTACCACAATGCTAGCAAGTGATACAGGGCCTCTTTTGTTGAGCATCCATCATCATAGTCTGAGGGATTGGAGGTTTTGTAGGTTGTAAAGGGGTTGTCTTATGTACTGATGTCAAATTGGATTGAGGAGGGAACCCAAAGGTAAGAGGACACCGAAAAGTAGTGAAACTATGCTTGAAACTAAAATTGGGATTGATTGGTTGTTCTTGTTATTGATGTGTTTATTCTAAGTTAATGGACTTGCTGATGGACTAAAACTCCTCAGTATCATGTGCAAAAGAGATAGCTTCTTATAAATACTTTCACAAATATCTAAGTAGCGCCATGGGGGCTTATGCCTTAATGATTCCTCACCTGCTATGTCAAAACACAACCACATTAAAAACCTCAAGACATTAAAATCCATATAACGATCCATTACTCCATAAGGTATAACAGTTATCATCACCTATGTGACAACATATGTATCCTTATAAATCTTACTTCCATTATCTTTAGAATGTAATCATTAATGTTGCTACTAGGTTTCACCCATATATTGTTATGTTCATTCTTCTATTGAACCTTTATATCTCTAATTCAAGTACAATACAACCTTTCTAGGGTTTTTCACACTTTCATTGAAGTGTCTAGATCCTCAATATGCCCTATCAATGCATTACTGATATGCTAAGATAGGATGAAAATAACCCTCTTATCTCACTCATTCCGTTCTACAAAGATCCTAAAAACTAAGAGTTGTATTATCCTCCAACCTAGGATTGTCATTTGTTCCATTAATAAGCCTCCGTAAAGCATTTCCCATGTGAAAGCTAGACATTCACACATAATGTTTTCCCATCTTTAGGATTTCTTAAACAAAATTTTCTACAACAAACTAGGAATTATGACCACCACGTGCTAGAGAGATGATGCTACTCCCAACCAAATGCCTCTATATATAGCTCTCTTGAGGGGACTGCCTTCTTGGGCAGGTGGATACTAACCATCCAAGTGTTGGCCATGTAACTCCATGTGCACCAAGTGTCCTAGTTAACTCGAGTTAACTCAAGTGGATGATTCTAGAAGGCTCTAGATCTCTTTGGGAAAAATAATCTCCCCATGTTCCCCATGGCGATTGAACCTAAGACCTCCTCCTTCACATCCTTGAGACTTAACTACTAAGCTAAGTTGATCACTTGTTCACAAGAGCACAAGACCTTCTAGTAAGTCTAAACTCGAGACCTTTGTTCATACACATACATGAACAAATGGTGTCTGATTGCCAATGCAACAAGACTACAATTAGGACCGCCACGTGCTAGAGAGATGACTCTCCTCCCAACCTTATGCTTGTATGTATAGCTCTTTCCAGGGGACTGCCTTCTTGGGTAGGTGGATACTAGCGAGCCATGTGTTGGCCATGTAACTACATGTTGAAGATAAATGTACAAGCTCATTTTCATATGAGCCATGCTTGGATAAATTTACAAAATATAAAGATAAAGGAAATGTAGAGGAAAAAAGGAAAAGAATAATAAAAGAAAAAGTCTAGTCAAAACTTCATGATGAGTAAGAGATACAATATCTTGCCTTGTAGTTAGTAGCATGTAGTGGAGAAAGTGGTGAGTTAAGGAGGCAAAAACTTCTTCACATGCTCATTGGTTATAAAAGTGAAGTGGGAGCACATTCAAAACAAGGAGAGATAGATGCAAGAGCTCCCAGTAGTTGGATCTAGCCATTTTGTCATTTTTGTCTTCCCTTAGCCTCCTTCCAGCTGCACATCAGTTTGTACATAGCTCTATTGCAGAGCTCATATCTCAGTGCATATGTAACCATTTTGTGTGTTTAAACATTCATTGGAAAGCTTAACTCGTGTAATTTTTTGCATATCAAATACGTTTTTGAAACCTTACGTATTTTGTGAGATATTGGTGGAAGTGTGAAGTCTAGTGTTTTAGTATACCTATGTGGATAGGTAGTCTATTTTGGTCGGTTCACTTTCCCAACCAAAACATATCTAAATTGCATGATTTTTGTCTTTTTGGAAAGCTCTTGGCATCTACTTTCACTATCTCAAATATCTCATTCAGATGTTTCATAGTCTATGAGATATCTGTAAGAGAGGAAAGTCCAGTTTTACAGTGTACTTATGTGTGCACGGGGTCTATCGTGGTGAGTTGAGTTTCCCAATCAAAACTCATCCAAATTACTTTCTTTTTAGCTTGTTAGAAAGCTATATGTGTCTACTTTCTCTCTACCAAATATCTCTCTCAAAGAATATATATTCAGAGAGCTATCAGTCTGAGAGTGAAGCTCAGGTCTTCAGCATACCTGTGTGGACAGGTAGTTCATCTTTGTCAGTTGCGTTTCCTAATCAAAACTTTTCCAAATTAAGTATTTATAGCTTGTTGGAAAGCCCTCTTTGTCTACTTTGATTGACGTAAGGCTCAAGTCCATTTGAGTTTTTTATTGAGAGCAGGAAGCTATCTAAGGTGCAGCTATTTGTCCAAGTGTTGGACATACAAGGGTGGTTCACTACACATTTCCATTGCGCATAGGAGAACTCATTATCCACAGTTGGTATCAGAGCTAACTTGGTGTTGAAGCTTCATCAACAAATCTGGAGATAAAGCAAGGAAAAAGAGGAGCTATAAAACAAGGAGGAGCTTCACAAACGCAAGAGCAAAGGACAATATAACTATTCAAGGTAACTCTCAAAGTCTTTGATACTCTTCAATGGCTGACTTGGGTCAACAAGTAGAGAAGTTGGATAAGGAAAACTATCCCGTATGGAAGTTTAGAATGACCAACTACCTAATGGGCAAAGGCTATGGGGTATTGTGAGCGAAGATGATGCTCAACCTCAAATCAATCAAGCTATGGCCACCGAAGTCCAAAGGAGGCAAGCAAAAGAATGGGAAGAGAGGAATAGGAGAGTCATGTTCCTCATTTTGCAAGTCACTACTAATGCCATGGTAGGACATATTCAACATCTAACAGCGAGTCGTAACAAACGAGAACTATGTCGTAAAAAGAGAACACTCTCGTCAAAAATCAAGCAAATGGCAGCTTATGTTTGAGATTCCTTTATACCAGTATACATATATTACAAAAATGAGGTGAAAACATGTGATTTTTGACATTTTTTGTCATTTTCTCATAAAAAAAGAGCTCAAAATGTAGTCAAAATTTCACTATATAAGGCATTGACATGTCCCAAAATGTATATGATAAGACATTGACATGTCCAAAATCTATATGATAGGACATTGACATGTCTAAAATCTATATAAAGAATGTAGAACTGAATAGTTCTTATACAAAAATAACATTTTAGACATATTTTTAATGGGTGGATATCTGATTGTTAGTCAAAATTTCTACAAAACATGGTTTCATTAACCAAACTACTTCGAGGCATTTACAAAAGCACTAAAAATGTCTGAGAGCTTCAATGCATCTCACAACTTTGTCGATCTATGTCTACACCCTCATCATCTGATGCACTTGATTCAGTCTCATACTGTTGAGAGCTCTCTTCTTCTTCTTCTATATCCACAAGAGCTCTGTCTTCATCCACGTACATACCAAATTCTGCAGGATCATGCACAACTCTTCTTGTTTGCCTATGATTTCTTGTACCACATACATCTTGAAGCTTTTGTTTTATCATGTTGATGGTTGCTTTCCTCAAGTGACCTGTTTTTGTCAAGGAAAAATCATAAACAAGAATATCTACATCATCCATTTTAAGAGTGGATGTGCTTCGAATATTCTTTTTCTTTTTTGAACCTGTTCGTTTAGTATCACACACCATTTCTAAGTTATATTTACCTGTGAATGCATTACTAGTTTTAGTGTAATACCAATGCACCATCAAAGCCTCTATTCTTCTCTGATCAATATCTTTAGTTATCTCTAAAACCTTTGCAATCCAAAATGGTCTGGTAGCCTCATCACCATCAGCAAGAACTGCAATAAGTGTTCCAACATTTATCTCTATTAAATTTCCTTGCCATCTTGCTTCTGCCTGTTTTGTCATCCTTGGGCCTACACAAATATTTCTTTCTGGTGGATGTATAAAACTTTGAAGTGCATCTGCATTACATGCTTGGGCCACATTCACGGATCTTTGTGTACAAAAATCCCATGTGAATGGAACATCAACTGACCAGTGACCTGCAATTGTATACTGTATAATCTCTTCTTGATGATTGAAAAAGTCCTCCCACCAAGATACATCTTGATCTCCAGCATATTTTTTTGCACGCTCAATATGTCTCTTCTTTTCAATGAGTGCATGCATCCAGTTTTTACTTTGATCAACCACATTTCCACATCTTTCTGTATTGTTTTTATCTTCATATGGTGATTGTTCTGCACCATACACTGTCACAGTAGACAAATTAGGCACCTGCAATAAGAATCTGCATCCCTCTTTAGGCTCCCACCCAAGAGAAGATGAATACTGCTTTGCAAATAAAAGGGTTATTTCATCAACCCTCCTCATCAAGAATACATGGTTGAAACTAATATTGTGCAATGGAGCCAAAACCTTAGCACTGTTATCAAGGCCCATTGAGCAAAAATGCTTAAAGTCATAAATCTGTGTGAGGTGTTGAACTTCTGGTTTTGGAGTATATGCTTCTGAAATGAACTCAGATAAAATCGGAAGAGTAAAAGCATTGTTACGTGCCAACTTCTTAGAGAAAGTACTGAACATTTGATCAATGTGATCATGAGTGTGGCCAACCAGAAGGAAATTTACCTTAACCTTCTGAAATACCTGTTTTTCAACAAGCATGCTTAAATATCCAAAGACTGTAGAATTTTTATTCTCTCTTGCAGTATTATCTAGTTGCAAATATAGAGTTGGTGGCAAAAGACCCTTCCATGATTGCAAAACACGATGAATGACAGTAACTGTAAGGTTTGGATCATTATGCACATTCGGATATGTGAAGAAAACCTTGGACATTACAGCTCCATTGTATACCAAAGCACCAACCAAATGCATTTGCACCAGGACTTCATCTCCAATGTCCTTAGGGATGCGATAAAAATGTGGCAAACAAGTTTTTTTTTTATCCATACCATCGATCAACAAACACATATAACGCTCCGGATTTCTGAGTGCTTTACTTCGATGATGAATTGCTTTCTTTCTCTCTAAAGCTTGACTCTCATGATGGTTGTTAAGAAGGTTTTTAAAATTATTCTTTTCCTGTGGTGTTGTAGCCCCTTTTGCCATGTTTTTCAAAGTGGCGCAAACTGAACACCCATTCTAACTTCACGAGGGATAGAAACATTGTTAAACTCTTCCTTCCATAATCGAGTAAAGTGACGATACAACACATACTTCTCATTTCTATTTCCCATGTCTTCTCTATATATTTGAAATACCTCTCGACGAGTAAAGTTATCTGACAAGTGCAACCTTCCAGTTGTAGGCATAACCTCACAATGCAAGCTAAAATAGTTCATCATCCAATTCATTGCATGACGTCCAACAGATCCTTTGGTCCCAACATGGAACGTATCCAAAATGAGATCCCCATTCAAAAGCCCTTGTTGAACCCTATGTATTCTAAAATTTCCCACACCCATTGCAATTTTAAATGCAGCCCTACAACATCGCATCCCTTGACTAAAGAAATATTCAAAACCAACACGTGTTACTGACATGTTATCCTCAATCATTTGCATGCGAGAAACAAGGTATATATCCTGCCTTTCACTATCTAAATGGAGGAATTTTTCTCTTAGGTGCTTTAGTTTCTTCATTCCTAAATTGTACAAACATTTCAAACCACAACAATGCTTCACAATATCCAATGCAATTTGTCTATCTGAAGTAAGAAATTTAAATCTTTTTTGACTTACTTCACGAGGCCTTCTTTTAAATTGTAGATTGAGCTTGCTTTGCTTTTTCGTTGCTCCACATGCACTTGAGTCAGAAGGGAGATCAATGGTTGGATCAGATGGGAGATCAAGAGGTGCATTTGGTTGAGCAGCATTGCACTGTGAATTGGATAACTTAAATGACTCAACAGAAAACATGGAACCATCAACACGTCCTAAATCATAGGGATCATCACTTCTGTGGAAAGGATCAACTGAGAACAATGAATCCGAAACTGTATCAATATGAGCAGAAGAAGCTGATGCCCAAGCATCCACTGAAAAGATTGAGCTCATCTTCACTGAGTTCACAGAAGACTGAAGATGAATGACCTTTTTAAATAAGTAGAAATCCGAGATCAAGTGAAGATGTCACATCAAATGTCACATCAAGAAGATATGAAATCAAAAGTTTATTAAAGTACATTAAATAACATTAAACATCAAATTACATCAAATAACTTAATTACTCAAATATACACTAATAAGGGAACCAAAGATTTGATTGACTTTTGAAATGAGAAACACAATTGATTTCTAACTAGATATGAGTCATTGAGTCTTAGCATTGTGAGTGAATCAAAATATATCCAAGTTGAGTTCCAACTGGATTATATATTAAAATTGTTTCTAGTAGTGCCATTGAAGACTATACAAGAAGAAATTTTACCTTTGGTACTAAATAAGATTTCAAGGATTAGGTTTCATTGTAGTCTTGGCTAGATCTCAAAGAGGTAGATGAAAGTATATTAAAAAAGAATTATGTGTAAAAGAGGTACTTGGAATGTTTATTCATACATTGATTTTCCATTTCAGCAATGTGTTACAAGATAAATGTGAATATGAACTAAAGTGAGGAGGATAACACTATAAAGATGTCATTAATCTCCCATATTCAACACAACTTAGACTTGAAGTGTAATTTCCATGCAAATGTACATAAATAGTTGCAAGGTTCTTTACTTGAATGTTTATTCGTACATTGATTTTCCATTTCAACAATGTGTTACAAGATAAATGTGAATATGAACTAAAGTGAAGAGGATAACACTATAAAGATGTCATTAATCTCCCATATTCAACACAACTTAGACTTGATTTTCTCCCAAGCAAGAGATTCTAAGAAAAAATTTCTACATGAGATTAGATATCCTCATGTACATACCATACTCTTGCCATTGAAGTGTAATTTCCATGCAAATGTATATAAATAGTTGCAATGTTCTATGAATATTTCATTAAAGTGGCTCTGAAACAGCCTATTTGTGTGAGTGGTATTCCCTGGTTAGATTGGTTGACAGATATAGTTAGCAACTGGACTCATTCAGTTAGATCTAGTTAGTCTCTGGTTCAAGTTACCCAATTGCCTATAAATAGTAGAGGAGGAGATCATTCTCATTTTCAAAATCCACGAGCAACAGAGAGCAACAGAGCACAGACAGCTATGGAGCACAGAGCTCAGCATACAAGCAAGGCAACTATGATGGAGAAGAAGAATGTTGGCAAGAGTACCAAGAGGTAGGCAAAATCATACCATAAAAAAAGATTCCTAAAAGATTCCCTTTGTATGTTTGTGTAAAGAGTCTGCTCTCTAGGTTTTTATTTTTCTTAGCTCTAAAAATACAGATCCATTGAGGGTACAGCTCGATGCCTGGCATCGACTTTTAGGTGTAAGTCGATGCCAGGCATCGACTTTTAGGTGTAAGTCGATGCCAGGCATCGACTTGAGGCTGCAAGTCGATGCCAGGCATCGACTTGAGGCTGCAAGTCGATGCCAGGCATCGACTTGCACGTGCAAGTTGATGCCAGGCATCGACTTGAGGCCTCAGGTCGATGCCTGGCATCGAGTTGCACCTGAAAGTCGATGCCAGGCATCGACTTTGTGTGCAAGTCGATGCCAGGCATCGACTTGTAGGTGCAAATCGATGCCAGGCATCGACTTGAGGCTTCAAGTCGATGCCTGGCATCGATTTCCACCTGCAAGTCGATGCCTGGCATCGACTTGCACACAAAGTCGATGCCTGGCATCGACTTGCCTGGCATCGAAGTTTGCCTTAAAGTCGATGCCAGGCATCGACTTTAGGGTGCAAAGTCGATGCCAGGCATCGACTTTTGGGTGGAAGTTGATGCCAGGCATCGACTTTTAGGTCCAAGTCGATGCCTGGCATCTACTTGGGCCTTTGAAAACCACATTTGCGTATGAGCTGATTATTCCAAGCACCTTCAGGGATGCGGAGTCCAAGAGTGAGAGGCCCTTCAAGAAACTGAAAGTCACCATGGGCTCTGGTGATCAGCAACGTGACAAAGGCATTGGTCACCAAGCGAAACCAAAGAAACTTATTGTATCCTTATCCTCTGAGAAGGCCAGCAACCCGCTAGGAATATCCTCAGGTGGACAGAGTAGCATCAAAATTCCTGAGGATGATACAACTATGAAGGATAGGTCGAGGGACGCTGAGGTTTTAAGGACAGATCGTCCACTGCGGGACATGACAAATTTGGAGTGGTGCCTTCAGTATGTTGAAGAGAAGAATGCAATCCTTCTTGTGTTCGCAGGGACATATGGGAGAGGAAAGATCACGACAACACAAGGTTTTCAGTATGGCCTTGTGTACAAACTAGATTATGAAGATGAGGATTCTGACAACCTCCTTTTCTTGGTAGAGACATCGAAAGGTTTGAGAAATGTTATATGCAAGATGGATTTCTTGTGCCCAGAGTGCTGTGTTCCAGATCGTCTAGCTGAGATATGCAGGGACTCAGTCAATCTTATCAAGGACTTGATGCCATGGATCCAGGGCAATATCATGCCAACACAACAGAAGATGACAACCCCTGTAAAGGCAAGGGGTAAGCAGAGCGTGCAGAAAAAGCTTCAAAAGAAAAAGAAGAGAATTTCAGAAGAGGAGTCTTCTGACTCAAGCTCTAGCTCTGAGGATATAATTGTTGCACCTGGTGGAGAGCTTGCCTCGGGTGTTCTTGGTACTGAGCAGAACAAGATGAGGGAGGATATAGCTAAAAGAAAAATTGTGAAGAAGGGGCAGTTGTTCCACCTGCCAATCAATATCATCCACAGGCCACCAATAGATCCAGTCACAGGGAGGAGGCCCCTTGAGATCAGGGAGCCACACAATTTGCATGTGCAGAATCTTAAGAAGAAAATGAAAATAAATCCTCATGCTACTGTTGTGCCATTCCTTGTCATGGTGGATCCGAATGAGTGCAGCTCTGTGGACGAGTTCAATGAGGGTTTATTTGAGGAGTATACTTATTATGTGATTGGAGGTTCACACTCTGCAGAGGCCCGTAGACAGCTAGTGAAGGAGCACCCTACCACTTTTTTCTTTAGGTATGTAGAGTGTAAGATATATGCTGGTCTTACAACTGAGGAAGCCAATCTTCTTGCTTGGGATCACAACAATGACAATGACTATAGGCAAAAAATGTCCTCCATAGAGAGAATTCGGTTCTTCCACCATG
This sequence comes from Ceratopteris richardii, assembly GCA_020310875.1. Taxonomy (NCBI): domain Eukaryota; kingdom Viridiplantae; phylum Streptophyta; class Polypodiopsida; order Polypodiales; family Pteridaceae; genus Ceratopteris; species Ceratopteris richardii. The sequence goes on from MU262317.1 coordinate 13,162, forward strand.
AATATGAAGATTTTCTTGTTAGGGAAGCTGGAAGAATACATCCCAATCTACGAAAGCAATGCCTTATTGAGGTTGGAATTGCACTGGATCAGAATAGAAAGTCTGATGCCTTGAGGAAATATGATCCATGGTTTCAACTGGCATTCAGATCAGGTGAGATCTGGGATCTACAGGATAAAATTTTCACAATGTGGGAGAACAAGGAGGTCAAGGGCCAGAAGCAACGAAAGTCGAGGCCAGACCCACAGGTTGATCTGAAGGGAAAGGGAAGGAAAGCTGACCTCTCAATTGAAGAGGCTCCCGAGGACATGAAGCTGACACCATGGAGGGCCCTTCAAGGAATCAAGGATTTGATCATATCAACTTTGTCAAGGGTAATCTCCAAGGACTTAAGCTTGGAGGAGATGGTGACTGAGCTCAATAAGTATGTATGTTATTCTCAGATCCTTTTTCCCTCCTCCGATGTTTCTGGTCTAACCTAGTCTCTTTTTAATTTCTGTGACTGTAGTCATAAAGTTTACATGAAGATTCAGGAGGTCATGATGAAGAGGCTGGGGTGCTTTTCTTGGACAGAGGTCCAAGCAGACTATCCAACCACATCATCCTACAAAGCTTTATCAGAATATTTCATCCTTTTCCGTGATTGGGTAGGTTCTCTTTCTGAGGTTGTGCCTGGTTTGCCATAAGGTTAGATGCCTTGATTCACCAAACCAATTTAATGCCAGGCTTTTAGTACGAATTCGATGCCTGGCATCGACTTACAGCTAAAGTCGATGCCTGGCATCGACTTGCAGCCAAAAGTCGATGCCTGGCATCGACTTGGGGGCATAAGTCGATGCCCGGCATTGACCTGCAGCATAAGTCGATGCCTGGCATCGACCTCGTGGCATATGTCGATGCCAGGCATCGACTTATGTCCCAAAGTCGATGCCAGGCATCGACTTTCAGTAGAAAGTCGATGCCTGGCATCTACCCCCACATGAAATCGATGCCATTCATCGCTTCTTTATGTTCTGCTTGCTGTATTGAAGAGCTCATTTAGTTGTCTTTCCACTTTTTTCTGCATAAACCAAAGAAAAGTAAGTCTGCGGAGCTACTAGATGATTGCCCCCCTGCATTCCTGGCTCACATTCAAAGAGCAAGGCATGAGAAATCTAGGCTGAAAGCCAAGGAGATGGATTTTGATGATGAACCTGATCTTAAATGTTTCTCCAATCCCCTAGACCCCCTTAGGCCTGTATATTACAATGTATTCTGTAGTGATGTAAATAATATTTGTTCTGTTGTGCCTAGAAAACATTTCTCCCTTCTCATAGCGGACATACCCTATGGATTTAGGATGTTGGGATCAGTTAATGATGATGAACCCTTCAAACACCCTCAGATTCGGAAGATGGTCACTGATTTTGCAGAGTTGACTATGTCTCCTCTTTGGAGGATAGTAATTTTCCATAGCAGAGACCAGTCCTTCTCTGTTTCAACTGCTCTGAGGCAAGATGTCATGCTGTGGAGTGCCTCACGTGGTAAGTAATCTTCTTTCTATCTCCGTGGCTTTAATGATGCTCTCTGTGACTCATAGTTCTTGTTTGCAAGGTGAAGACAAACGTAAATCACACTCCTTTGCATAGGTTTGTGAGCTCCACTGAATGCATTACAGTTGGCTATTATGATGAAGTAAGCAAAAGGAGAGTCAGGGAGCATTGCAATGAGAATAGGATCTCAAATGTGCTCATGTTCCCAGCCGTTACTAAGAAACTTCGTCATGTAGCTGGGGACATGACATTGGTTAACCACTATCAGAAGCCACAAAAACTCATAATGAGATTGCTTCAGCTATTCTCCAATGATGATGACTGGGTCCTAGACCTTTTTTCGGGCACAGGTAATTTCAATTTTCACAATTTTCATTAGTCATGTTTGATTGACACCTCTAAGTGGTTTTCTGCTGTTTCAGGAACGACTCTGGCTTGCTCCTTAAAGATGTTCAGGCACTGCATAGCTGTGGAGAAGGATGATGCTCAAGTGAGCTTTATTAGAATGAGAATCAATGGGCTGAATGAATGCCCAGATGAAGACCAAGAGGTTGGAAGGAAGCACATTGCAGACACGGAGAGATTCCAACCGGCTTCAAGGGAGCCTGTTCCCCCACTTGCAGATGAACCGGGGGACATGGCTGACCTTGAAGAGCCAATGTTGGAGCAAGAGAGGCAGGATATGGGTTCTAATGTTCCAGAGGATCCCAATATCCTTGAGCCTGAGGAAAGCTATGATCAGCTTCTATTGTAGATTCATATTACTCTTGTACTTACACAGGAAATGTAAAACATCATTTTAATATAAATATAATGTCGAGTTCTGCTTCCACTTTGTGTTCAACTTGATTTATCTTGAGCATTTCTCTGATCATGTGTGAATGTTTCTTAGTATAATTTTGTTGATTATTATCTTCTCTTGGGAATGCTTTTGTGAAATGTATTCCATATTCTGTGAATATGGCCATGCATTCAATGAGGATCTTAACCATACAAAGGGGATGATCTTAATTGCCTTGTTAAAATGTTCCGATTTTTGCAACACATGTACTCTAATTTTCGAGTAGCTTTTAATCAGCTATAATCTGTGCTTGTTGAGGTTATGGATGTAAGGAAGGAGCTTCCCGAACTCTTACTTGTACCTTAAACACTAATCTATTGTCAAAGATGATGATGTGGGATTCTTGATCGGCTGAAGAACTAGTTTTCATAGCAACAAGAATTTTATTATATCTATCTTGACTACTTGGGATATGAGATCAAGGTTCTAGTGACAATATTTACAAGAAAGAACAAGTGATGCTTTCTAGATATTGTAAAATGCTCACTTTATTGCTTGATATAATGGTCTTTAGGTAAAAAGGAAAAGAGAACATGTCTGTTCTCCTTTGTTGTGACTCAGTGTTATCTAGAGAAAGCTAAGGATGCTTGGGAAGCTCTTGAAAGTATGTATTCAAGAAATACCAAAGCTAGGAAAGTTCAACTCAAGAATGAGTTGAACACAATCAAGAAAAGTTCGAGTCAATCCATAGTTGAATATAAGGAGCTAAGCGATGGTTTAAGGAGCTAAGCGATGGTTTAGATTCTATTGGCACAACTATTGATGACGAAGATCTTGTGTGTTATACTCTCAATGGATTGAGAGAAGATGAAAGATGGAAGCCTTTTATAACTTCCATTAAGTTGAAAGATGCATATCCAGGTTTTGAACAACTAATCCCTCATCTTCTCACAGAAGAGCTTAGCTTTGGTGGTCCCAAAGGAAAGGACAGCCACAACCAAATGTTATATGCAGGTCGAGGTAAAGGAAGAAACTCAAGAGGAGGCTCAAGAGAAAGAGGAAGAGGTCACAACCACTCCAACTACAATCAAAACAATTCGGAAGACAACAAGGATGCATCAAATGCCAACGCACAAGGAAGAGGTCGAGGTAGAAGTAGAGGAAGAGGCCAAAGCTCCTACAATTCTCATAAAGGTATAACATGCTATCATTGTGGTAAAGTAAGACACTATGCTAGTGATTGTTGGCTGAAGAGTGGAAGACCAAATGGAGGCAATCAAAGGAACCAAAGAAACTATGCAAGCACCTGAAGTGAAGGAAGCAAGGACACACTACTTGCAATGAGACATGAGTATAGAAGCTCTTATGAAGATGACAAAAACTGGTACATTGATTGAGGTTGTAGTAACCATATGTCATGCCAAGGAAGTTTGTTCACTAATCTACAGGTACCAAGTGGAAAAGGATGTGTTGGTGATGATACGCAACACATGATTGAACATATTGGAGATATAAGGCTTGGAGATACAAGTAGAGCAAAGGTACTATCTAATGTTCTTCATGTTCCTACAATTTCAAAGAACTTGATTTCAGTAGGAAAAATGGTAGAGAAGGGTTATCATGTCATATTCAATGAGAATGGGTGCTTCATAGAGAATCCAAAGGAAGACTTCAAGGTCATTGCTCGAGGTAGAAGAGAAGGAAGGATGTTCACTTGGTGCTTCAAGGAGATGGCCATTATATGAACTCGACATAAAAAATGCTTTTCTTAATGGAGAACTACAAGAAGAGGTATACATGAGTCAACTGGTTGGATTTAAAGATGAAAACCATCTAGATTTTGTTTGCAGGTTGAAGAAGGCACTTTATGGCTTGAAGCAAGCACCAAGAGCATGGAATCAGAGATTGGTAGAGTATCTAACTAAGTGTGGATACAACCCAAGTAGTGCGGATCCTTCTTTGTACATGAAGAAGGAAGAAAATAGAGAGGTATATATTTGCATATACATCGATGACCTCATCATAACAAGAAATGATGTTACAGGGATTAAAGATATCAAAAGGAAGCTTGGTAAGGAGTTTAAAATTTCAGATCTTGGAGAGTTGAAATATTTTTTAGGAATTGAAGTTATTTATGGAAAGAGTGGCATCTACTTGATGCAAATGAAGTACTTGTTGGATATTCTTTTCAGATTTGGAATGAGTGAATGCAAACTACTCACTCAACCCATGGACACAAATACAAAGATTTGTTCAAATGATGGAGAACTATTGGACGATGTAATGACATACAGAAGCATTGTAGGATCATTGATCTATGCAAACATTACAAGACCTGATTTTTCTTATGTTGTTGGTGTACTTTCTCAGTTATGCAAGCCCCGACTAGTGAACACTTAAATTCAGCCAAGAGTGTTGAGATACATAAAGCATACAGTTAATGATGCTTTGTTTTATAAGTTTGATGAAGAACTGCAGGTCAAAAGCTTTATAGATGCTGATTGGGCACGTTCAAACGAAGATACAAGATCAACCTCAGGTTATGTGTTCATGATAGGAAGTAAACCTATCACATGGAGCTAAAGAAACAACCTACTGTTGCACTTTCATCTATGGAGGCTGAATATAGAGGATTAGCGTTTGCCATATGTGAAGCAATGTGGATTAAAAAGCTTTTGGTTGATCTTGGAGTGCAAGTTGGAAACATCCCTATATACGGTGATAACATGTCAAGTATTTACTTGGCAAGCGATCATGTGTTTCATGCAAGGAGCAAGCACAAGGAGGTCCACTACCATTATATAAGGGAGAAGGTGCTGAGCAAAGATGTGGAGATAAAGTTCATCAGAACCAAAGAGCAGGTTACACATATGTTTACAAAGTTCTTGGATGCTTCTAAACTCAAAGGTTACAAGGATGTGATAAATTTGAAGGACATGGTTGAAGATAACTCCCAAATGAGCTTGAGGGGGAGTGTTGAAGATAAATGTACAATCTCATTTTCATATGGGCCATGCTTGGATAAATTTACCAAATGTAAAGATAAAGGAAAAGTAGAGGAAAAAAGGAAAAAAATAATAAAAGAAAAAGTCTATTAAAAAATTCATGAAGAGTAAGAGATACAATATCTTGCCTTGTAGTTAGTAGCATGTAGTGGAGAAAGTGGTGAGTTAAGGAGGCACAAACTTCTTCACATGCTCATTGGTTATAAAAGTGAAGTGGGAGAACGTTCAAAACAAGGAGAGGTAGAGGCAAGAGCTCCCAATAGTCGGATCTAGCCATTTTGTCATTTTTGTCTTCCCTTAGACTCCTTCCAGCCGCACGTCAGTTTGTACATAGCTCTAATGCAGAGCTCATATCTCATTGCATATGTAACCATTTTGTGCGTTTAAATATTCATTGGAAAGCGCATCTTGTGTAATTTTGGGATATCAAATATCTCTTTGAAAGATTATTTATTTTGTGAGATATCAGTGAAAGTGTGAAGTCTAGTTTTTTAGTATACCTGTGTGGATAGGTAGTCTATTTTGGTCGGTTCATTCTCCCAACCAAAACATATCCAAATTGCATGCTTTTTGACTTGTTGGAAAGCTCTTGGCATCTACGTTTACTATCGCAAATATCTCATTCAGATCTTTCATAGTGTGTGAGATATCTAGCAGAGAGTAAAGTCCAGTTTTATAGTGTACTTATGTGTGCACGTGGTCTATCTTGGTGAGTTGAATTTCCTTATCAAAACTCATGGAAATTACTTGCCTTTTAGCTTGTTGGAAAGCTATTTGTGTCTAATTTCTATGTACCAAATATCTCTCTCAAAGGATATATATTCAGAGAGCTATCACTCCGAGAGTGAAGCTCAGTTCTTCAGCACACGTGTGTGGACAGGTAGTTCATCTTTGTCAGTTGTATTTCCTAATCAAAACTTGTCCAAATTAAGTTATTTATAGGTTGTTAGAAAGCCGTCTTTGTCTACTTTGATTGACTAAAGGCTCAAGTCCATTTCAGTTTTTTATTGAGAGCAGCAAGCTATCTAAGGTGCAGCTATTTGTCCAAGTGATGGACATACAAGGGTGGTTCACTACACATTTCCGTTGCGCATAGGAGAACTCATTCTCCACAATGTGCACCAAGTGTCCCAGTCAACTCCAATTAACTCAAGTGGATGCTTCTAGAAGGTCCTAGATCTCTTTGGGCAAAATACTCTCCCCATGTTCCCCATGGGGATTGAACCCAAGACTTCCTCCTTCACATCCTTGAGACTTAACCACTAGGCTAAGTGGATCACGTGTTCACAAGAGCACAAGACCTCCTAGTAAGTCTAAAATCCAGATCTTTGGTCATACACACGGATGACCAAACGGTGTCCAATTTCAGATCCGTCTGAACCGGCCAGACCCCTAGATCATTTTAAGACCCCTAGATCTTAAAATGTTTCACATAATTTTTGACATGCACTAGTCTACAAAAATGATGCACTCCTTTTATTTGAATTTTTGAGGGGATCAAATATCCTAATGGAATCCTTAATATATGGTCTCTCATATCTCACCAATCATAAGAAGCTTCTAGCATTCTGTATAACTTTATGAAGCGACCAATGAGCTATTGATTTCAGTTTATCCTCCTCTCTATGAATTCCTTCTTTAGATACGAATGTTCCGTACTTTACAAGTTTTTTGTTTGCAAAGAAAAATTTACTCCTTTTTTCAAGTGGTTCAATGGTCTCCAAGTGTTTTCAAAGTTTAATTGTGATGTATGGCATGTGAGTCATCATCTTTAGAGTATAGAAATATATCGTTTACAAATACCAAAACAAAATCCCACAAATTATCATGGAAATCATTGTTAATCAAGCACATAAATGTCCCAAGGTATGTTTGTCAATCTAGAAGGTAAAGCCATAACATCATCAAGGAAATAGTTTGGGTGTTTCATTAGGAATAATTCTTATTTGGTGAGAAGCATATCTTAGATCAATTTTAGTGAATACACTCGTTTGACTTGATTAACTTAAAAATTCACATATATATGTTAGTCGGTACTTATTTTTAATCATTCTTTTATTCAACTCAGTTATGCTTACATGCTGCATAATTATATTTATAAATGGTTCTTTCTAGTAATCTAAAAACCTCATCAAGTAATGTCTCTTTTTCAGGACACTAAAGTGTCCAAGTAGAACACTAGTGGTAAACATTACATGACATACTTCTAAATACCCTACTTGGTACATGGCCAAAAAGAGCAATATTTCATCTTAGCATAGGTATAGGAATAAGTTGGATATGTGAAAAAAGAGGCATCATGACGATCATGTGATATTTTTTATTTCAATGCAGATTCAAAGGATTTTGTTTTGTGATACATGAGTCCCTTATTTGTTTGCGAAAGTCCCGAATAGGTGCATATAAAGAATCATGTTGCAACCCATCTTGAAACTCATTAAAAAAGTGAAAATCTATTATAAAAAGGTGATTACATAAATGTTTTTGACTCAATGCATCAGCAACATTATTTAGCTTAGCAACCAAATACTTAATGTGGAAATCATATGTACTTTATAGTTCAATCCAAAATTTTTCTTATTGTTAAGAAATATCAATGTGAACATGTATTCTAGACTATGATGATATGTTTTTAGTTCAAACTTAACCCCTAATAGTAGATGTCTCCAATGGTAAAGTGTGTGTCCTACAGCAAACATTTCTAGATCACGAGTTGTTACGCTCATGTTTTCTCAAGTTTTTGTGATTCATTTATGACCATCCTACCATCCTATGAAAGAACACATTCTATTTGATTACCACTTTCATTGCATGCAACCGCATAATGTTTTCCCATCTTTAGGATTTATTTTGAACAAAATTTTCAATGGGTTTTTGTTAAAATGTTTCAGATAATTTTTGACATGCACCGATCTACAAAAATCATGCACTCCTTTTATTCGAATGTTTGAGGGGATCAGCTATCCTAAAGAAATTCTTAATATATGCTCTCTTATATCTGACCAATCATAAGAAGCTTCTAGCATTCTGTATAATTTTATGAAGCGTCCAATCAAGTATTGATTTCCGTTTATCCTCCTCTATATGAATCCCTTCTTTAGATACGAATGTTCCTTACTGTACAAGTTTGTTGTTTGCAAAGAAACACTTACTCATTTTTTCAAGCGGTTTATGTTCTCCAAGTGTTTTCAAAGTTTAATTGCGATGTATGGCATGCTAATCATCATCTTTAGAGTATAGAAATATATCGTTTACAAATACCAAAACAAAATCCCACAAATAATCATGGAAAACATTGTTAATCAAGCACATAAATGTCCCAAGGTATGCTTGTCAATCTAAGCTAAAGCCATAACATTATCAAGGAAATGATTTGTGTATTTCATTAGGATTGGTTCTTATTTGGTGACAACCATATCTTAGATCAATTTTAGTGAATACACTCGTTTGACTTAATTGACATAAAAAATTCACATATATAAGTTAGTGGGTACTTTTTATTCAATCATTTTTTAATTCAAATCCCTATATTCAATGCATAATCTAAAAGAGCCCTTCTTGTTCTGAAATAGAACAGGTGCTCCCGAAGGTGAAAAACTCGGTGTAATCAAGACTTTCTTCAAAAGGACGTGTAACTGAATCTTCAGCTCCTTTAATTCATAAAGGCTATAAATATTGGTTTCTCTAGAACATGGTTCACTTCCTTTAACATGCAAGGGTGTTGAATCTACTTAGGTGGATGTACGCCAACTAGGTTTGTAGGAAACGCATGTATAGTTTTAAAAGGTTTTCTACATATTTAAGAAGCTTTCCGTCTTTACTTTTTACGTGCAAATTATTCACATGCGCGATAAATGTTTTTCAACAATAACATCTACCTTGGATTATATGCATGGTAGCAATGAGATAGGCTTAGAATTATGTTCGTCACCGAGGATGTAGGATGTGGAAAAATCACCATGCTGCCTCAAAGTAACTATTCTTTATTCACAATTAATTAATTGTTGCGGAATTTCTAGCTACCCACTATATATCTAACATTATATCATAGATTTTCATTTCAATCACATGATTATCTTGAGACAAACATGTGTTAGAAAAAGTACATGCAAAAATTTCAATGCATCCTTTAGTATTGTGTAGTCATCCATTGGGCATATCTAGAGGCTTTGATATTTGTTTTATTAAGAGAATTGCTAAAATATAGACCAACTTGAAACAAAGAAAACAATGTGTACTACGTGTGTCAATCAGAAATCTAACCTTTGTGTACAAATTTTACTGTAACTTCCTCTAACGCCATGAACCCCCGGAATATAAAAGACGTAGTTGATTTATCCAATAGACGAAAATACATACATGTTATGAGAAAGCATGTATTTAAAATACATACATGTTATGTATTCGTACTTTATACGAAAATCAAATGAGCTCTTACCCTTTTGGTCCACAAGGAGAGAACCTCAGTCATTTCTTCGTTTTTTGTTTGTTTTTTTGTAATAGTTCGTCCATATATGGAACTCTGCATGTCGGTGGGCGAACTTTAAAACGTAAAAACAAAAACTTTCGTGAGGCGTGCATGGAACTTGTAACCACACGAGAGTGATCCAAAGCAAACGTGGGTCTTTCTTGTGAGGCAGACGTACACATGTGTGCATAAGGCTGTAGCCTGTGAGTGGCTTGCAAAATGGGAAAAGAAGAACAAATGAGTAGCCATGTAATCAGAAGAGAAGCACTCAAAATTTTGCGGAAATAAGAATAACATTAACTTGGGCGGTGATCTTGTTAAGCTTTCCATATATGAATATCTAGCGCAATATGAACATAAAGGCCAAGCACCATTTGTTTTTCCTCATCTGTTATACTCTCACCTTTACATTTGTTTTCCTCATTTGCTGCACTCTCACCTTTCCATTTGTTTTCCTCATTTGTTCTACGCTTACCTTGTTATACTCTCACCTTTGCACAAAATGCTACTTAGAGCAAACAGATTGGACACCCCCCTCCCCCCCCCCCCTCCCCCAGTACAAAGGTTGATATGTAATTCTTTGTATGCCTTCTTCTTCTTTTGGTTGTATAGCTTAACTATGTAGCTTAACTATGTACTTGTCTCCTTACAGTGGGAAAAAGATGGTGAAAGAACATGCACGCTGTTTACAAATCAATAAGAGAGTTTGCACTTTCTAAACTTCAAATCAATAAGGCATTTTTATAAAAGTGAAACTTCCTTGTTAAAAATAGCTTTTAAAGTTAGAAAGCAAAAGAGGAACAAAAGCGTTCCTCTCAGAATATTGATCTTTTAATTGGATGATTGTATGAGTATCGATTGTTTTTTGAGGACTGATGTACATGATCTGTCGTAGCAATACCATATTCACCGTTTTACCAATGGTGATATGAAAGAAGTCATCCTCTAAACCCACCGGGAAGATATTCGATGCTCCATAAAAATAGATTCAAACATTTGACATTCACGATACGAATGTTCAAGACTGAAGCTGAAGTGGACTTTTTTGTACTCTGCGGAGCTCTTTGTATAACGAACGAGCAATGCAGCTTTTACTTAGCCTCAGCCAGCTGCCGGGTAGTATAGCAAGCCACTCTCTCGGTCCTTGCTTCCTTGGTCCAAATATGGCACAGAAGGCAATGAAGTGGTAGACCTCGTTCCTCCGCCCTACGCGCAGCTCCATTTGCCGCCGGCTTATCCTCCTCCTTCAGCTTCTCAGGTAAGCGTCCTTCTCCTCCAGCTCCTGCTCGGTCCTCCACTACACCACCACATCAGAAAATGCCAGCTCCCCCCAAGCAGCCTCCTTCGCAAGCATATTCTCCACTTCACCACCAACAACATCATAATCATCATCACCATGGAAGATCTCCTCCTTGGAAGATCTCCTCCTTTACCAGCACCAGTCAATCCAGTAAGTCCCTCCTGGAACACCTCAACTGCTCCGCCCGTCCCTCCAAAGTAGTCTTTGTCACCCCCGTCCCCTAGGCATCCGTCCCACTGGGGGATAGCTCGAAAAAATTCACCTCATAAGTCTCCTCCTCCGAAATGTCCTCCAAGTGAGGCACGGACACCGAAAAACGCCCCTATCAATGGATCTCCTCCTGAGCCACCACCTTACGGCAGTTCATATTCACGGACTACTCCGCCCCCTGGACAGGACCGATACAAACATGGGTGCCCTAGGAGTCCGCCAAACACATCCCCATCGGTAACCTGGCAACCGAGTAGTCCTCCGAAAACAATGAAGCTCCTCCTTCAAAATCTCCACCGTACAGCGGTCGATCACCACGGGCTCCAATTTCAGGACAGCCTCCGAATCGAAGAACTCCTCCTGAGAGCCCACCAAAGATTCCTCCTTCCGGAAGCTTGGTACCGAGCAGTCCTTCGGGAACGACAATATATCCGTGGGCGCCTGCACCTGGAGCGCCACCAGAAATCACCCCATCGGGAGGCTTGGCGCCAAGTAGTGCTTCGGGTGAAGAGACATCTCCAAATACACCTCCAGCTGGTCCACCGAAGAACACCCCATCCTTTGCAGGAGCCTTTGCCATAGCATTGCTTCTTACGCTGCTACTCTGCTGCGTGAAGAAGAGGTGGCGCCCGATTCCATTGCCTCTCGCACCTGTATATGGAGGCGGTGGAGGAGGTGCTTCTGCCGTCGTCATCAGTGGGGCCGCCACAACTGCTAGCTACACTCCTGTCGGTACTGCAGGTACGTCATGCAAGTGAGGAAAGTTTTAAGTTCATAGATGCATAATGCATTAATTTTATGTCTAATTGTACAAACAAATATAAACTTAGATATCATTGCATGGCCTAAAATAATCATTAATGAAGCAAGTCCAACCTTCAATAACCGCTAACCGCAAACTGAAGATGATTGCCATCGATGGATTGCTGTTTCTTTCGGTGCTCCCTTATGTTTCACCTTAGTTTCTTTGTATGCCCCTAACGGGGAGTTAGAGAGACTTAACACTTGGGCCTCCTTGGACTCGCTCCCCCACAACGTGCTTATTTGTGGTGACTTCAACATGGTAGAGGACCCTATGGACAGATGGTTGGGCAAGGGCAGGGTCATCGATAGTCGGGAGAAAGAAACGTGGGACAGAACTAAACTACACTTGGACTTGGTCGAATTCAAAGACTCGAAGGGCTTTTCTTGGTCAAATCTCCAAGCAGGCGAGGACCTGAGGAAAGCTAGACTTGATAGATGCTACATTTCTCAGAGTTTTAATCATCAGTGGGGCCACCCCTCCCTCTCGCAACGCACCGACCTCACCATCTCTGATCACTACCCGATCGTCATCACTTTTCAACCCCCCACCAAGCTCCGTAAGGCTCCGTGGTTCCATGCTAGTGTGCCCTCCTTCTCTCTCCCCTCCGTCCATCAAGCAATTTCTGATGTGTGGAAGGAGGCATTCGCCTCTGGCTTGTCCCCAGCCAAGTGTTGGAGAAGTGCGGTCGATAAGTCACGACAGATCATGATTAGATCCAGGCAGTTGCTTGAGACTGTGCGGCGGGCTCGGAGAGAAGCTCTATATCATAGACTCTGGCGGCTCGAGGAGGAAGTGAACAAAGGAAAATCTCAAGCCCAGAAAGGTCTTCGAAAGATCAGAGCGATGCTGAGATACGAGGAAGAGATACAAAGGAAAAATTTGCAAATTTTCTTCAAGGAGTGGTGGGCTGGCAAAGCCGACAAACCCACCAAAGAGATGTGCCGTATCCTCAAAAGGAAACACAACAGAGAATCGATCCCCTTATTGCTAGACGCAAATGGCAATGTATGCAATACAGAAGAAGATAATTTTGAGATCATTGAAGGGCACTTCATGAGACTCCTGGGGACCTCAAACCCCCTCTCCCACCATAGAAGGGACTGTATGGCTGCCATATCTAGGGTTTCCCCCCACAGGATTCCACCCAACCTTCACTCTCTGCTTCATGCCTCTATCTCTGAAGCCAAAATCACTGAGGTCATTGATGCCCTCCCCTCAGGTAAAAGCCCTGGACCCGACGGGCTCACTAATGAGTTCTATAAATCCTTCAAGTTGGTGGTTGCCACCCCTCTTCGTTTGGTTTGGCAAGAGGCACTCAAGTTTGGCGCGCTTCCTTCTTGTCTCAACAATGGCATTATCAAGTTAGTACACAAAAAAGGGGAAAAGAATAGAATAGAGAACTGGCGTCCCATTACAATGCTCCAAACAGGATACAAGATCATCGCCAAAGTCATTGCCAACAGAATCTCTTGCCACTTGAGAGCGTGGTTAAGCGAGGACCAAAAAGGTTTCATCAAAGGCAGGTCAATTTTGGAAACCATTATAGATATCTGGGAAGGTCTTGAATTTGCAAATGAGTCTAAACAAGAAGTTGTTTTCCTCAAGATCGACTTTGATAAAGCCTACGACAGGCTAGAATGGGACTATATTCTACAGTCGCTTCAAGATCTTGGATGTAGCCAGAAATTCACCAAGATGATCGCGACCCTTCTCGGAAACGCATCGACCCAAATTAACATTAATGGAAATCTTTCAAAGGTGATCAAACTCAGAAGATCTATCAGACAAGGGTGCCCATTGGCTCCCCTTCTCTTTGCCATTGCCACAGAAGGGCTTAGTAGGCTGGTGGAGCATCAGGTGGAAGCGGGTAACATTAAAGGCCTTCGTTTGCCGCATGACCACAGTCAGATCACCATGAGACTTTTTGCCGACGATATGAACGCTTTTGTGCACAATGATAGTACCAGCCTTGAGACGTTCTGGAAGTGTCTCGATACCTTTTGTGAAGCCTCTGGATCCATAATCAACCACTCTAAGACCGCCTTTAGAGCTATTGGTGGGCCACAGCCCGACCTTCTCATTGATCATGGCTGTCAAATCATTCCGCAGGGCCAAATTTTTCGGCTTCTTGGGATTCCCTTGGGGTTTGGCGTATCTATGGAACAGCGGTGGAACTGGGTGCTTGCCAAACTCGAAAACAAGCTTAACTATTGGAGAGGTATGCAAATCAATCTTGCTGGTCGCGCTATGGTTATCAACACGTTCCTCTTATCTTCCACCATTTATTTCCTTTCTTGTTGGAGACCGAAAGAGCATGATCTGTCCAAACTGGATAGTATTTGTAGAAACTTCCTTTGGACGGGCGACCACAATAGGAGGGGGGTGCCTAAAATCAAATGGCCCATCTGCACCAGCCATAGAGATAGTGGGGGACTTGGTATCTTGGACATTGGGTGCATGGCTAACAAACTGTCGGCCAAATGGATGATTAAGGCTTGGTGCAACGGGGAGGCCTCGTGGGCCAAGCTGATCTTCAGAAACAAAAATGAGTTGGCACTCATGGGCTTCCCAAGTTGGAAGAATCTTGACATCTTGACCTTGTTGTTTTCCCCGATCCCCGTCTTCCCGAAAGGCTCTAATCTGGTGTGCTCCCTTTGGAAGAGTTGGAATAAAGTCAAAAGCTTCACAAGAATAAGTGAAGACTGGAAGTGGGCTGCCGGTATCAGACAAAACGACTCTATCTGGTTTCCGATCCATGGCATCCGGAGTGTGGAATCTTGGAACATTCAAAATGCCAAGAAGCTATGGAACAAAGGCTTCAAAAAATGGAAACATCTCTGGAAACAAGACACCAACCGCTGGATCAACTTTGAGGATATTGATCCTAGCATCAACATTTCGCACGAAGAATGGAACACGCTGCAAAGCAGATGTCTCGCCTGGGACCGACACAAAGTTCGCCTTCTCATGGGACAAGACATGTCGAGCTCGCTTGGTCTCAAATGGCACAATGGGAATAGCCTATCAAAAGTCCCGAACATCAAAGTAACGATCGACTATCAGGCTAACCTCAACAAAAAGTGGTGCCTGTCATGGACGCGACTTCGATGGGACATGAAGTTCATGGCTATCTGGCACCCCCTCATAGAAATCAAAAAGTCTGTCCTCTTATGGCAAATCCTTCATCATGGAATCTGGACCAACCTTAAGGCTAGCAAAATTTGTGGGATCCCTCCTTGGTGCAAACGCTGCCACCGGTCTATCGAAGATATTTCTCACATCTTCTTTACCTGCCCCAACTCCAACAGACTCTGGCAGGTGGTTGGAAAGCGAATTAGACCTCAAAAACGTCTCAGTTGGCAACAAGCCCTGCTGGGAGAAGCGATCGGCTGCTCTGCGACTCTCTGGAACGCCATCAGAGGGGAGGTCCTATGGAAAATCTGGCGGGAAAGATGTGCTTTCAATTTCGGTGACTCCCCCAAGGAGTGGTCAATTGAGAAATCGCTGTTCCTCCTTGGCAAAAGGATTGTCAACTGTAAAAAATCCCCCCCCTTTAGGCATCATCAAGTACTCCTTTTGATCGATAACAAGCTTAAACCCAAGTGGGCCCCACATGAGGGTGACGAGAGGGTAATTAACCTTCTTTGTAATTTCATCTAAGCTCTGTAAAAGCTTCCCCTGCTTTGTGGGATTTGGGGGGTTCCGTGGGCACTAGTCCCCTTCTCTTGTACTTTTCTTTATTTAATTCAAGTCCGGGAGAGTAGGCTATTGCCGAACTTCCTTTATATTAAAAAAAAAAAACTCCTGAAAAAAGTGAACTATACCGCGGTCCGCTAAGGAAGGCTAAGTCTTAAAAAAATAAGCGATACAGGGAAGATCCCTCTTGTCCACTTCTTCATTGGCGTGTCTCCTTGGTGACTTCAACATGGTGAAGAGAATGTAAGAAATGTGGGAACATAGAAATCAAAGGACTGATGGATTAGAGACAAGGGATTCGGATCCTCCAAGAAAACATTTGGATCTCCGAGAGTTTGAAGATTTTAGTTTTCCAAACATGTAGCAACATCAAGTTCTACTCAACTCTTCTCTTGCATAATGTCTAAGCTGTTAAAGCAAATATTGGATATGCAACTCATTGTGCCTCGCAAGGAAATGGTGGTCAACATCTTTTCACTTTCTTCCACGATTTACTTGCTTTTTTTCTTGGAGACCAACCATAAAGGAGCTCGAAATACATTAGGGTGTGTGTATGTGTATGTGTGTGTATGTGTCTCTGTGGATGTATGTATGTATTTATATAGTATTCTCACATTAGGGTCTTTAAATTCATCGATGATACACACACACACACACATATATATATATATATATATATATATATATATATATATATATATATATATATATATATATATATATATATATATATATATATATATATATATATATATATATGTGTGTGTGTGTGTGTGTGTGTGTGTGTGTTGAGATCATTGATGATAACTTTGTAAGAGATTTTTAATTAATTTGGTTCAAGAAATACATTGGGTTTGAATCAATCAAGGTGTCAACAGAATGATCATGTCTTTTTGTACGCCTGTTATGTGAGAGCGAGAGTAGAGTAATTGAGTAAGCTGTAATGTCAAAGTGTGGAGAAGAAGGAATTCATAGGAATTTGGCCTATGTAGAGTCTATATGGATAATCTATATTGATAATATGTTGTATTAAAGTAATCACTTAGTTTGTCCAATTTCCTTGCTATCTCTTTGTTTGCAATTGCATTGCTGGGGATTGAGGTTTGTAAAAGCGCACAAATAGCATAAGGAAGAAGAAAAAGGTTGGAGCACAACATAATATTAAATGTTATAAGTTACCTATTAGCATTATAGATGTCTATACAAGCAAGGGAAAAACCCTTCTAAGGAGGAAAAAAGGTACCTCGATGGTCTTAAGATTGTTAGGCATATCACTACCAAAATATGAACCCAATCCCTTGTGGGAATGATGTAGTTGAAGAACTAGATTGCACTCATATTTAAGGAAGTTCTAACATATGTCTAAAAAAACAAGAAGCCCAAAGCTTTGCAAAAAGATTCAATCTTCTGCCCAGGCAAAGCCTTTGTGAAAAGGTATGCATTATTATTTTGTGTGGGTATATATGCCTTCTTCCACACTTAGGATATGCTTAAGATAAAATGCATAAAGCAAAAACCCCTTGTGGACACACAACTATCATACCAAATGGGCTAGTCTAAGTATGAGAATGCATTTCAATCTACCATCAACGATACCCCTTGGATAAAACAATCCAAGTATCTTGCCGAACAATGCTTGATACCTTGGCAATGCTTAAATCTACTCATCAGAGAGACACAAAATAGATAGTAAGTCAACTTTTGCATAACTAAGTCAAGCATCAAAAAAAATCTCGATGGAGACTGGACTATAAACTTCTGTCTCATAGGATTGGCATAAGCTTCGAAATCTTCAACGTGGAAATATTGTAATACTATCTCAATATATTTTTTTGAACACAATGCCTGTCCCCAGGAACTTTTAGAAATTGAATGCCCAAGTCATGATCAAAATGCCCTAAATTTGACATCTCAAAGGAGGCATGCAAATCATCCTTAAATTCAGCAATATGTTTCTCATTAGGAGGATTCAACATATCATCAACATTTACAATAATTGTTTAGAGAAAGTAGATAATGAAGAGATCTTTTACACATGCTCATACACAATGAAAGGCGCACACAGAGGTTGAAACAAGGAATTATGATTGATTTCTTCTTGTTTTTCTATTAGATAAAGTTTATATACAAGAACCACCTAGTACAACAATATAACTAGTGCAATATATAAAGGATAGTATGTAGGGAAAATCCTATTGTCTACAACTAAGTAAGCTGGTAAGAAACATTTATTCCAACACTGTCGTTAGATAAATTTAATAAAGCTCAACCTCAATGTCAAGTCGTGTAATCCAAGCATCTTCTAAAACTTCTTCAACTTTATTGCTCCAAATGCTTTTGTGAAAATATTAGTAACTTGCTCATTTATCCTCACATCAAGAAGATCAATATTACCTAGTAGTACCTTTTCTCTACTAAAACGATCATATACCTTGAAATGTTATGTTCTAGCATGAAAAACAAGATTTCATGCTAATTGGATGCTCCTAGCATAACCACTATGAATGATGATATGCTTTTGCACTTTCACACCTAAAATTTCAAGTAGCATCTCTAGCCATAATGCTTTGCATGGTGTCATTGTCGCAACTCTATACCCAACCTCTGTATTCGATTAAGAGAGAATGGGTTTCTTTTTACTACTCCATGTAACAACACTTCCAAATGAGAATAGAAGGCCACTAATAGATACTCTATCTGGAACACTACAAGACCAATCTGAATTGTTCTATCCATGAACCTGCAATTTTGCACGAGCTTCATAAAACAATGCATAATCCAAAATAGCACTCATATACAATAGAGTGCCTCTCAGCTCATCTAAATAGGGTTTTATGGGAACTTGCATAAATTGACTTTGAAGCCCTACAATGTAGCTTAGATCAAGCCTTGTAATTGTGTGATATATCAAACATTCCACAATTTTCCTATACATAGTAGCACTTTCTAATGCTTGAGCTTGTGTAGTATCCAACTTTGAAATCTAATCTAATCGCATAGAAATTGCATTACAATCAGCCATATCATAATTCTGTAGCATACTCAAGGCATATTGCCTTTTGGACATTGTTAAATGTTACACACTTACGCTGTGTTAATAACTAGCCGAAATCGTTACCGAACACATATTAAACGTAAAATAGTGATTCACCATAAACTGTATTAAACTTTCTATTACCGAAAGGCGTTATCAGACCAAGTGGGTTCTTGGGAGTGGTAGGGGTCTGTTAGACAGAGGCCCTGTACTCTTTTCCCAATTCTTAGTCACAACATCAAAACACTAATGCACGTCTAGCTTAGTTACTTGATGTAACTAGACAATATTGGGTTTCTTTACACCTGCGTATCGAACTTCTTCAGACTATTCTGCTATTGGAACAGAGCAGTAGTCCATTCTACAGCTCCGCTATTATACCCTAAATCAACCAAAGCGAAGACTATAGCTGACAGATTCATTCGTCACCACACTTGCTAGTGATCTCAAAAGTCCACGTTACCGAAGATACTAGTTAGTACTCATATTCGGGGTCACAATTATTACACCGAATGCAATGAGTCTGATGGAAACACATAGAACATACTCCGACAGCGCAACATATTACCTATTCAATTCACATAGCCAGATAACTACTCAAACTGACTCAGGGTACTTCAATAACTGAAGAATGCGCAGCAATACAACACGATAACAGTACTCAGACACACAATCCGTCATTCAATCACTCGTTACGGTGAACTTCAATGTGAGCATCCGATACAGAACTCAACATTTACATTACTCAGACTCCACAACAGTGTAAACAGTACTCTGACAGAAAATTAGGCGAACAATCCGGCAATTCCAGAAAAGACGTCTCTTGTGACCATTCTTCTTTCATTGCTTTATATAAATTTTATAGGATGCGCGTCCCAACTTTTCGCACGTAATTCAAGGAACTCCGTTACATCCGACAGTCATTACATTTGTCTCACTCGGCGGCCGACTAACACTGGCACGCACGGTGGACTCGAACCCGCAAGTGATTTTTATTACAAAACTACTGTTCATCTATGATACCTTTTAAATACATATTCCTGGCTAATCTAAATGTCCGGGCTATTTTTTTCTTAAGGGTTTCTAATAATTGCTTAAGGGTGTCGGGTTCTAAAATCTGCGCATCTACTCTAACGGAACTGAGGGCAATGGCTTCGGTGAGCAAAATTTCCGCCTGTGTTTGCAAAAAGGCCTCTTGTAAATAAAATTCGTTTGATAATGCTGCATCTCTTGCTGTCTTCATGTCTGTTACTTGTTTCTGCATCTCGTTGATTCTGTCTTTCTGGTTGCGTACCTGATTATCTAATCTTCCGAACTGTTGGTTCTGGAACTCTATGGTTTGGTAGTAAGCATCCCGTTCTCTGCGGGCATTTGCTAAGTCCTTCTGATATTTAGATTTTCTGTTCAGTTGGTGTTTCAGCAAGTTGTTGACATCATCTAAGGATTCTTTTGTTCTTTGTAACTCTTCTACTGCCTGCTTTGCTTCTCTCTGCTGCTCTTGGTATTTCTGTACTGTATCCTGTAACTGGAGTGTTGTTTCTTCCAGTAGGTTTCCTAGTGCTATTCTTGTATCGTCTGTATCTTTGATTGTTTGATTTAACTTTATTATTTTGGTGTCGGCAACTCTCAGTAGTTCGTCTTTTTCAGCCAGTGCCTTATCTCTCTGGTTTGAGTGTTCTTCCTGTGCTTGGAGTGTAGCCTGTAGTTGCTTGATCTGCTCATGTAGTGCATGATTTTCCGCTCTTGCTGCTTGTAATTCTTCCTGAAGAGGGGTGATATCCGCCTCCATTATTTCCAATTTCCTTTGGAATTCTTCTCGTGCACTATCTGTGGCTTGCTTCAGGTGTTGCGGCAATTGTTGGGATAGATTAATTAAAAGGTGACCCATGGCTTCTAATTCTGAAAAAACTGGAATGGGGTGGGGTGGCAGAGGAGGGCGAGGTTGCGCCGAGGTTTTGGTGAGCAGTTGTTGTGAATTAGGTGGTGAATAATTGAGGGAGGATGTAGAGGCTTCAGAAGTTCCGGTGGGGTGACTGGGCTTGATGGGGCTGCGGGGTGGTTCTGGTTGAGAGATGGGGTTAGCAGGCGGGGTTTTGGGGAGGGCATAGTCAGTAGTTGTTACCATGTTTGTTTGTTCCGTTTCTGCATTGTGTGCTTCTGTGGATTCCACTGCCTTCAGTAGCTTGTCTAGTGCATCTTGATTAGATTGCTGCTCATTTTCCTGTTGCTCTGATTCTTTTTCGGCCGAAATTATTTCCGTCTCTGCTTGATCTTGTTGTTCTTGTTGCTCAATCGATGATTCATTATGCATTGAGGTGGCTGTATCATGGAACCTCTCTTCTTCTTGCTTCTCGTCTTCTTTATCATCATCTTTATCCTTTCCGGCTGAGCCTTGTGCTTCACTTTCTGAGGAGCTAATCCTCATGCGTTTCCGGCGGAACAACTGATTGAGCTCTTCTTCATCTTGTTCTTCCTCATCTTCTAGTAGTTGAACTGACTCTTTGTGCCTTAAAACTGGTCCTCGTTGTGGTGGTTGAGTGGCGAGTATGGTTGGGAAGAGAAGAGAAAGGATGTGGGGAAGTCTGGATCGAGGGGTGGTTCCTTTGTTGACTTGTTTCACTATGGCGACGCACTCCTTATGGATTCGGTGAAAGAAAAATGAGGCAAAATTAACGGGTTCTCGTGCGGCAAGGTCGATGGCGGAATAGAATGGGCGGGAGATATCGTAGGTGCGTTTCTGGAGATTAAGGATCGCAACTAAGAACTGCAATGTAGTTCTTTTAGGTTCGGGGCGGCAGAGAATGGCGTATTCGTTCGATGAATGGCAGGGGAAAAGTTCGTTCATGCGGGCT
Organism: Ceratopteris richardii; assembly: GCA_020310875.1. Taxonomy (NCBI): domain Eukaryota; kingdom Viridiplantae; phylum Streptophyta; class Polypodiopsida; order Polypodiales; family Pteridaceae; genus Ceratopteris; species Ceratopteris richardii. The sequence goes on from MU262317.1 coordinate 34,845, forward strand.
ACGGGGATACTTGGGCCATTCTCGCGGCCTTGTGGAGTGAGGCGGAAGGCTTCAGCGAAGGCCTGGAAGGTTATTACGGTTCTAGATGGTAGGGAGGGGAAGAGCCATTGTCGTTCGATGATGGGAGATTGGGCGATGGCTGGGATAATTTGTGCGAAGAAGGGATGGGCTTCCACTGAGTGCCAAGGCAGCTCAACGAAGTTGGCCAACCCTCGCATACGTAGGTATTCTCCTACCTCGATAGGGATACCATCACAGAAAGCTGTGTAGTTCATCAACGCTTCCATTGCGCACGCGAACACGAATACACAGGACACAGCACACGGATACAGAGAACACACAATCACAATCACAAGAACACAATAGCATTTTTTGGCGCAACCGAAGAGCTTAAGTACAGATATTACGGTGGGGGGGTAGGAAGTGGTGGTTATCATTGTGTGGTGCTAGAATGATATTGCTTTTAATTTGGCATGCATACTTGAGTAATTGGTAAGGAGGGCGGGTTATGACAAAACACGGCTATTTAAAAAAGAAGAGAAAGAACAGAATGAAAAGTAAAAAACAAAAGCTAAAAAATGCGGTCCACCGCCGAATGATTTAATGCGGACTAGTAGCGCTTCGATACGGCCGCAGCTTCGAGCCGTTGATTGCTTTTGGAAGTGGATTTCCGGTCAACGTAGTCAACCAAAAAGTTGCTGGACCGATTTGCTCTGAGATTTTGTAGGGGCCGAACCACCATAATTTGAATTTGCCAGCGGATATATTTGACTTTGCATTATAAAAAGGTACAAGTTTCCTATCGAAAACACTGAAGTTTTGAGGTTTCTATCGTGCGTCCTTGCCTGCCTTAGTTGAACTTCGTGCATAGTTAAGAAACTGAGCCATCGGTGCTCATCTAACTCTCTGAGTGTGTTCAACCGAATTGACAATGAGTCTTCCGGTAGAAGTTTCTGAGTGATTGCTACGCGTAAACTTGGTATGACTATCTCCATTGGTACTATAGCTTCTAAGCCATAAGCTAATTTGAAAGGTGTCAATCCTGTTGTTACCTTGTAAGTAGTCCGGTATGCCCATAACACTGCAGGTAGCAGTTGATCCCATCTTTCCGGTGATTCCATGATCAATTTTCGAAGGATATTCAGCAAAGATTTGTTTGTACTTTCGGCCAATCCATTAGCATGAGGATAATAAGGAGAACTAAATTTATGTGTGACCTGGAATGAATGTGTAAGTGCCTTCATTAGATTGTTTACAAAATGAGTGCCTTGATCTGAGACAATTTCCAGTGGTAAGCCAAAACGTGGAAAGACATCGGTTAGCAGACACTTTGCTACCGTAACGGCTGTAGCAGATCGTAAAGCCCAGGCTTCAGCCCATCTGGTAGGGACATAGAGTACCTTACTCAGTAGGTTGATGTTTCCATCAGGTGCTTTGACATTTCCTATTTTCTCCACAAGGTGTCTTGTATCATCTCCTATTTGTACCTCATGCTTGTTCCTTGGATCTTCTAAATCTGATAGGAGGGCCACATTTCGTGCCACATGATTTGAACAACCTGAATCTATGAAGAAAATATGCTCATCAGATTTACCTTGTGGCATAGCCATGTTCATGATTAATAATGAATCTTTTTTGATTGAGTCTTCTGTGAAGTTATTGAATTCTCTCCTTCCTTTGTAGCCTCCTTGATAGTTTGAATGATTGTACTTGTTGTAGTTGCCATGATAACTGTTGAACCTTCCTCTTGAGTAGCCATAACTTCCTCTATTGTATCGTTTGCCTCTTTGATTCTTGGAATTCCTAAAGCAATTTTCAGTTGTATGATTAGTTAATCCACAAATAGAACATGACTTGGAGACTTGGGATCTCCCCGTGCCTTGTCCACCTCCTCTTCCTCTACCTCTACCATGTCTTCCTCTACCGGCATAGTTAGCTTGATATGTTCCTACTTCATGATCCACTTTCTTTGAATTTCCTTGGTTTTCTTTGGACTTGCTTTTATCAGTATATAAAGCTGAAGATTGATTACCTTTAGAGCTTTCTCCATCTTGATAAGTTTTTCCTCTTGAGTGAGTAGTTGTCCAATGAGTGTATTGAAATGAGGTACATGCATGTCCATGTATAGATCCATACCTGTGGTGAATGCGTCCCACTTGTCATGTGCCTTCAAGCCATTAATGACATGCCTTACAATTTGCTCGTCATCTATTACCTGTCCAATGCTTCCCAACTGAACTGCTATGTCCTTGATCTTTGTGACAAAATCAGTTACATTTTGTTTGGGAGCTTTCTTGAGAGTTGTGAAATCTAGACATAGTTGATGCTTCCTAGCTTTGGTACTTGAAGAGAAGAAGGCTTCAAGTGCATCCCATACTTCTTGAGATGTCTTACAACTTCTAATGTGAGGGAACAAAAAATCTGAGATAGAGTTAAGGAGGTAAGACCTTGCAAGTGCATCCTTGGAGCACCATGTGCTCAATTTTTCTTGCTCTTCTTGTGTTGGTTGACTTTTGTTCCCTTTTCCCAATGAGCAAAAAAATGACCATAACTCAAGATTCAAATCTTCAATGATTATGAAATTTTGTATGCGGACACTAGAAAATATGAAAAATCCAATAACCTTTGAATCATGCAATTCGATTACGTACACGCAGAGAGCCAGCTCTAACAAGTTGACTTAGAAAAATTGATAATATGCAAAGAAGTGAATATGGACATATAGTGTTGACTTCAACTGACCATAACTCAAGACTGAGGAGTTCAATAGCAATGAAATTTTGTGAGAATATTGTAGAATCTAACACAAACATTTAGAAAGTTAAATCATTGAAAATTATTCATCACACAGAGAGAAATGATCTCTGCAATGTGATTGAAAAATTTGAGAAGCATAACAGTGAACAGTAGACTCACACAATCATAAAGATGTGAACTTGTATGATCGTAAATATGAATGTATATTGATTGTAGAATACAATGAGCTTACAAATACATGTTTGTGCCTTGTATCCACACTTGATATAGCATATAGCTCAGCTTATGGATGCCTCTCAAAGTGCGACTAAACTACCATGTATATATAGAGAGTTTTGGAGCCAAGATTTGAATTTGAATCTCACTCACCTAAAAGTGGTTTCCTAAGTTTTTGAGATTGATTGATTGTCCAACCTCCAAATCAAGAACTTGTGGCTTATCTCTCTATTTTTATCAAGTGGACTCAACTAATTTCGATTCCTTTAACTTTTACATCAAGTAAATGATCAAATAATTACAAGGATGAGTTCACAAGTGAACTCTTAGATTTCCATACATTGTCTTCCCTTAGAAACTCAAGCCAATACTTAGGCTTGTAATGGATTTTGTTCCAACAATGGGGGCTGGTGGGAGGTGGTGGGAGGTGTGGGTGGTGTGGGGAGGCCATGGGGAGTGATTGGAGGTGGTGGGTGGTGAAGGTGGTGTGGGTGGTGTGGGGAGTGGTGGGAGGTGGTGGGTGGTGTGGATGGTGTGGGGAGGCCGTGGGGAGTGGTGGGAGGTGGTGGGTGGTATGGGTGGTGTGGGTAGGTAGTGGGGAGATGTGGGAGGTGGTGGGTGGTGTGAGTGGTGTGGGAAGTGGTGGGAGGTGGTGGATGGTGTGGGGAGTGGTGGGAGGTGGTGGGTGGTGTGGGCCTACGGGTGGGGAACAGAGAGGCATGGGGGGTGGGCTGCGGGAGGTGGTGGGAGGGAGTTGCGGGTGGGAGGGAGTTGCGGGTGGGAGGAGGGGCACGGGGGAGTGGCTGGGGGGGGGGTTGCGGGTGGGGGAGAGAGGGAAGTGTGGGGGGGTGGGCTGTAGGAGGTGGTGGGAGGGGGCTGCGGGTGGGGAAGTGAGGGAGGCATGGGGGGGGGGGTGGGTTGTGGAGGTGGTGGGAGGGGGCTGCGGGTGGGGAAGTGAGGGAGTGGAGGAGGTACGCGGGGGAGTGGCTACGGGAGCTGTGGGTGGGGGAGAGAGGAAGGCATGGGGGGGTGGGCTGTGGGAGGTGGTGGGAGGGGGCTGTGGGTCGGGAAGTGAGGGAGGCATGGGGGGTGGGTTGTGGAGGTGGTGGGAGGGGCTGCGGGTGGGGATGTGAGGGAGTGGAGGAGGCGCCCAAGGGGAGTTGCTATGGGAGCTTCGGGTGGGGGAGAGAGGGAATGGTGGTGGGGAGAGAGAGAAAGTGGGCTACGGCGGACTTCGGAGAGAGAGAGAGAGAGAGAGAGAGAGAGAGAGAGAGAGAGAGAGAGAGAGAGAGAGAGAGAGAGAGAGAGAGAGAGAGAGAGAGAGAGAGAGAGAATTGTGCCGCACTATAGTTATGAACAAAACCTATACATGAATTTTATCCTTTCCTAACTACACGTTTGCCTTGAGTGTGACTAATTAATGGAAATGGTTGGACGTCATGTGTTATAGACAAAGAAATATATTGATTCTAAAAACTCATTGTTTATTATGATAATCAATGCATGGATTATAATGATGACGGAAAGGCATACCAAGTATAAAATCATATGACTGCAAAGTAGAAATTAAGAATGTGTGCTCATCTACGTAAGAACCTATACAAAATTAAATGATAGGCACTTCACTTGTAACATTATATCTATTTCCTTGAAATGTCACCTTAACTTTGTACATAGAAGGAATTGGATGTAATTGGAGATCTTGCACTAGTGTATGAGAAATAAAATCATGCAAAAAACCATCATTATGTAAAATACTAACAATTTTACCATTACTAGTAACTTGCATGCAAAGTCAAGAATGAAAAGAAATTTTGTTACCCAAGGTACTTAGATATTTTTTCGATGCTTCTTTGGTCCAATCAGGTTGAGTGTCTTCATGAACCACCTCGGTGTTGTGTACTTGAGCTCTTTCAGATTGTTAGTTTGCAACCTACATTTAGCTTTAGTATGACCAAACTTACCACAATGCTAGCAAGTGATACAGGGCCTCTTTTGTTGAGCATCCATCATCATAGTCTGAGGGGTTGGAGGTTTTGTAGGTTGTAAAGGGGTTGTCTTATGTACTGATGTCAAAATTGGATTGAGGAGGGAACCCAAAGGTAAGAGGACACCGAAAAGTAGTGAAACTATGCTTGAAACTAAAATTGGGATTTATTGGTTGTTCTTGTTATTGATGTGTTTATTCTAAGTTAATGGACTTGCTGATGGACTAAAACTCCTCAGCATCACGTGCAAAAGAGATAGCTTCTTATAAATACTTTCACAAATATCTAAGTAGCGCCATGGGGGCTTATGCCTTAATGATTCCTCACCTGCTATGTCAAAACACAACCACATTAAAAAATTCAAGACATTAAAATCCATATAACGATCCATTACTCCATAAGGTATAACAGTTATCATCACCTATGTGACAACATATGTATCCTTATAAATCTTACTTCCATTATCTTTAGAATGTAATCATTAATGTTGCTACTAGGTTTCACCCATATATTGTTATGTTCATTCTTCTATTGAACCTTTATATCTCTAATTCAAGTACAATAAAACCTTTCTAGGGTTTTTCACACTTTCATTGAAGTGTCTAGATCCTCAATATGCCCTATCAATGTATTACTGATATGCTAAGATAGGATGAAAATAACCCTCTTATCTCACTCATTCCGTTCTACAAAGATCCTAAAAACTAAGAGTTGTATTATCCTCCAACCTAGGATTGTCATTTGTTCTATTAATAAGCCTCCGTAAAGCATTTCCCATGTGAAAGCTAGACATTCAAAAGCTCCATGACTATTTTTTGTTCTTATATAGCTCTTGAATCCAGGTTTGATACTCTAAATGGAGTACATGAATGTAGTCTTATAAGGTTTCTTGATGCAACACAGTAATGTGTATTAAAAACTTTACATCTATCCTTGAAACTTACATAGATAAATGAGATTGACGTCTTGTTTCTTCAATACTAGACTTGTTTTGAGTTATATGTATGCCTTTGAACTCAAATTAGAAAATCCTCTTGTTCCAAACCCTTTAAAATATCTTTCTTCTCCTCTTTGAGTTTCCTTTTGTCTCAAAGTTTCTATGATACAGTTATTTGATAATATATGCCTTTTTTTTGGAAAGTAAAGAATGAATAACCTCACATTAGATATTTTTTATTGATACCTTTGTTCACTCAAATCAATGCTTCTATCAGTTCCTATAGAATGGACTTAATAGAATTTATTTACTAAAACTAGAATACGATACCTTCCTAATGAAATCCATCTCACGAAAAATGCTTGCATCTACTCTGGGAACCAATGCTGTCAAGGAACGCTACTCACTACCTTCACTAAATATGCACATAGAGACTAGTATTCACTCTAGACTTAATTTGTCTCTTAATATACAGGGTGATCTTCATTTGTCTCTAAATATATAGGGTGATCTTCAACTCACATTTAAGAACAATATTACGTTCAAAAATTCCAAAGATTACAAGATATTGATAGTGTGTGAAGAATGAAATGTCATCATGATGCAGAGCTAAATAACCCGTTGATAAACACACTAGATAGTGAACTATGGCTAATCAAAGTATGCAAGAAATAATCAAGAAAATAAAAGCTTTCTAGTTTGCCAAAACATCTACTATCGATTGACTCCTAATTAGACTTTCTATCTTATCGAATATTATTTCAACTAAAAGCTCAAAAGATCCATCATATTTATGAAATATATGTCTTCTCGAAATATTCAACCCTTATGCTAACATGTTGCATAATTATATTTATAAATGGTTCTTTCTAGTAATCTAAAAAATTCATCAAAAAATGTCTCTTTTTCAAGACACTAAAGTGTCCAAGTACAACACTAGTGGTAAACATTAAATGACCTACTTCTTAATATCCTACTTGATACATGGCAAAAAATAACAATGTTTCATCTTAGCATACGTATAGGAATAAGTTGGATATGTGAAAAAAGAGGCATTGAAATGATCATGTAATATTTGATATTTCAATGCAGATTCAAATGATTTTTTTTTGTGATACATGAGTCCCTTATTTGCTTTCAAAAGTCCATAATAGGTGCATATAAAGAATCATGTTGCAACCCATCTTGAAACTTATTAAGAAAGTGAAAATCTATTATAAAAAGTTGATTACATAAAGGTTTTTTACTCAATGCATCAGCAACTTTATTTTCCTTAGCAACCAAATACTTAATGTGTAAATCATATGTACTTAGTACAATTAAAAATTTTTCTTATTATTAAGAAATATCAATGTGAAAATGTATTCTAGACTCTGATGATCTCATTTCAATTCAAACTTAACCCCTAATAGTAGATGTCTTCAATGGTTAAGTATGTGTTCTAGAGCAGACATTTCTAGATCACGAGTTGTTATGTTCATGTTTTCTCAAGTTTTTGTGATTTATTTATGACCATTCTACCATGCTATGAAAGAACACATTCTATCTGATTACCACTTTCATTGCATGCAAGCGCATAATGTTTTCCCATCTTTAGGATTTCTTAAACAAAATTTTCTACAACAAACTAGGAATTATGACCACCACGTGCTAGAGAGATGACGCTACTCCCAACCAAATGCCTCTATATATAGCTCTCTTGAGGGGACTGCCTTCTTGGGCAGGTGGATACTAACCATCCAAGTGTTGGCCATGTAACTCCATGTGCACCAAGTGTCCTAGTTAACTCGAGTTAACTCAAGTGGATGATTCTAGAAGGCTCTAGATCTCTTTGGGAAAAATAATCTCCCCATGTTCCCCATGGCGATTGAACCTAAGACCTCCTCCTTCACATCCTTGAGACTTAACTACTAAGCTAAGTTGATCACTTGTTCACAAGAGCACAAGACCTTCTAGTAAGTCTAAACTCGAGACCTTTGTTCATACACATACATGAACAAATGGTGTCTGATTGCCAATGCAACAAGACTACAATTAGGACCGCCACGTGCTAGAGAGATGACTCTCCTCCCAACCTTATGCTTGTATGTATAGCTCTCTCCAGGGGACTGCCTTCTTGGATAGGTGGATACTAGCGAGCCATGTGTTGGCCATGTAACTACATGTTGAAGATAAATGTACAAGCTCATTTTCATATGAGCCATGCTTGGATAAATTTACAAAATCTAAAGATAAAGGAAATGTAGAGGAAAAAAGGAAAAGAATAATAAAAGAAAAAGTCTAGTCAAAACTTCATGATGAGTAAGAGATACAATATCTTGCCTTGTAGTTAGTAGCATGTAGTGGAGAAAGTGGTGAGTTAAGGAGGCAAAAACTTCTTCACATGCTCATTGGTTATAAAAGTGAAGTGGGAGCACATTCAAAACAAGGAGAGATAGATGCAAGAGCTCCCAGTAGTCGGATCTAGCCATTTTGTCATTTTTGTCTTCCCTTAGCCTCCTTCCAGCCGCACATCAGTTTGTACATAGCTCTATTGCAGAGTGCATATCTCAGTGCATATGTAACCATTTTGTGTGTTTAAACATTCATTGGAAAGCTTAGCTCGTGTAATTTTTTGCATATCAAATACGTTTTTGAAACCTTACGTATTTTCTGAGATATCGGTGGAAGTGTGAAGTCTAGTGTTTTAGTATACCTATGTGGATAGGTAGTCTATTTTGGTCGGTTCACTTTCCCAACCAAAACATATCTAAATTGCGTGATTTTTGTCTTTTTGGAAAGCTCTTGGCATCTACTTTCACTATCTCAAATATCTCATTCAGATGTTTTATAGTCTATGAGATATCTGTAAGAGAGGAAAGTCCAGTTTTACAGTGTACTTATGTGTGCACCGGGTCTATCGTGGTGAGTTGAGTTTCCCAATCAAAACTCATCCAAATTACTTTCTTTTTAGCTTGTTAGAAAGCTATATGTGTCTACTTTCTCTCTACCAAATATCTCTCTCAAAGAATATATATTCAGAGAGCTATCAGTCTGAGAGTGAAGCTCAGGTCTTCAGCATACCTGTGTGGACAGGTAGTTCATCTTTGTCAGTTGCGTTTCCTAATCAAAACTTTTCCAAATTAAGTTATTTATAGCTTGTTGGAAAGCCCTCTTTGTCTACTTTGATTGACGTAAGGCTCAAGTCCATTTGAGTTTTTTATTGAGAGCAGGAAGCTATCTAAGGTGCAGCTATTTGTCCAAGTGTTGGACATACAAGGGTGGTTCACTACACATTTCCATTGCGCATAGGAGAACTCATTCTCCACAGTTGGTATCAGAGCTAACTTGGTGTTGAAGCTTCATCAACAAATGTGGAGATAAAGCAAGGAAAAAGAGGAGCTATAAAACAAGGAGGAGCTTCACAAACGCAAGAGCAAAGGACAATATAACTATTCGAGGTAACTCTCAAAGTCTTTGATACTCTTCAATGGCTGACTTGGGTCAACAAGTAGAGAAGTTGGATAAGGAAAACTATCCCGTATGGAAGTTTAGAATGACCAACTACCTAATGGGCAAAGGCTATGGGGTATTGTGAGCGAAGATGATGCTCAACCTCAAATCAATCAAGCTATGGCCACCGAAGTCCAAAGGAGGCAAGCAAAAGAATGGGAAGAGAGGAATAGGAGAGTCATGTTCCTCATTTTGCAAGTCACTACTAATGCCATGGTAGGACATATTCAACATCTAACAGCGAGTCGTAACAAACGAGAACTATGTCGTAAAAAGAGAACACTCTCGTCAAAAATCAAGCAAATGGCAGCTTATGTTTGAGATTCCTTTATACCAGTATACATATATTACAAAAATGAGGTGAAAACATGTGATTTTTGACATTTTTTGTCATTTTCTCATAAAAAAAGAGCTCAAAATGTAGTCAAAATTTCACTATATAAGGCATTGACATGTCCCAAAATGTATATGATAAGACATTGACATGTCCAAAATCTATATGATAGGACATTGACATGTCTAAAATCTATATAAAGAATGTTGAACTGAATAGTTCTTATACAAAAATAACATTTTAGACATATTTTTAATGGGTGGATATCTAATTGTTAGTCAAAATTGCTACAAAACATGGTTTCATTAACCAAACTACTTCGAGGCATTTACAAAAGCACTAAAAATGTCTGAGAGCTTCAATGCATCTCACAACTTTGTCGATCTATGTCTACACCCTCATCATCTGATGCACTTGATTCAGTCTCATACTGTTGAGAGCTCTCTTCTTCTTCTTCTATATCCACAAGAGCTCTGTCTTCATCCACGTACATACCAAATTCTGCAGGATCATGCACAACTCTTCTTGTTTGCCTATGATTTCCTGTACCACATACATCTAGAAGCTTTTGTTTTATCATGTTGATGGTTGCTTTCCTCAAGTGACCTGTTTTTGTCAAGGAAAAATCATAAACAAGAATATCTACATCATCCATTTTAAGAGTGGATGTGCTTCGAATATTCTTTTTCTTTTTTGAACCTGTTCGTTTAGTATCACACACCATTTCTAAGTTATATTTACCTGTGAATGCATTACTACTTTTAGTGTAATACCAATGCACCATCAAAGCCTCTATTCTTCTCTGATCAATATCTTTAGTTATCTCTAAAACCTTTGCAATCCAAAATGGTCTGGTAGCCTCATTACCATCACCAAGAACTGCAATAAGTGTTCCAACATTTATCTCTATTAAATTTCCTTGCCATCTTGCTTCTGCCTGTTTTGTCATCCTTGGGCCTACATAAATATTTCTTTCTGGTGGATGTATAAAACTTTGAAGTGCATCTGCATTACATGCTTGGGCCACATTCACGGATCTTTGTGTACAAAAATCCCATGTGAATGGAACATCAACTGGCCAGTGACCTGCAATTGTATACTGTATAATCTCTTCTTGAAGATTGAAAAAGTCCTCCCACCAAGATACGTCTTGATCTCCAGCATATTTTTTTGCACGCTCAATATGTCTCTTCTTTTCAATGAGTGCATGCATCCAGCTTTTACTTTGATCAACCACATTTCCACATCTTTCTGTATTGTTTTTATCTTCATATGGTGATTGTTCTGCACCATACACTGTCACAGTAGACAAATTAGGCACCTGCAATAAGAATCTGCATCCCTCTTTAGGCTCCCACCCAAGAGAAGATGAATACTGCTTTGCAAATAAAAGGGTTATTTCATCAACCCTCCTCATCAAGAATACATGGTTGAAACTAATATTGTGCAATGGAGCCAAAACCTTAGCACTGTTATCAAGGCCCATTGAGCAAAAGTGCTTAAAGTCATAAATCTATGTGAGGTGTTGAACTTCTGGTTTTGGAGTATATGCTTCTGAAATCAACTCAGATAAAACCGGAAGAGTAAAAGCATTGTTACGTGCCAACTTCTTAGAGAAAGTACTGAACATTTGATCAATGTGATCATGAGTGTGGCCAACCAGAAGGAAATTTACCTTAACCTTCTGAAATACCTGTTTTTCAACAAGCATGCTTAAATATCCAAAGACTGTAGATTTTTTATTCTCTCTTGCAGTATTATCTAGTTGCAAATATTGAGTTGGTGGCAAAAGACCCTTCCATGATTGCAAAACACGATGAATGACAGTAACTGTAAGGTTTGGATCATTATGCACATTCGGATATGTGAAGAAAACCTTGGACATTACAGCTCCATTGTATACCAAAGCACCAACCAAATGCATTTGCACCAGGACTTCATCTCCAATGTCCTTAGGGAGGCGATAAAAATGTGGCAAACAAGTTTTTTTTTGATCCATACCATCAATCAACAAACACATATAACGCTCCGGATTTCTGAGTGCTTTACTTTGATGATGAATTGCTTTCTTTCTCTCTAAAGCTTGACTCTCACGATGGTTGTTAAGAAGGTTTTTAAAATTATTCTTTTCCTGTGGTGTTGTAGCCCCTTTTGCCATGTTTTTCAAAGTGGCGCAAACCAAACATTCACCCATTCTAACTTCACGAGGAATAGAAACATTGTTAAACTCTTCCTTCCATAATTGAGTAAAGTGACGATACAACACATACTTCTCATTTCTATTTCCCATGTCTTGTCTATATATTTGAAATACCTCTCGACGAGTAAAGTTATCTGACAAGTGCAACCTTCCAGTTGTAGGCATAACCTCACAATGCAAGCTAAAATAGTTCATCATCCAATTCATTGCATGACGTCCAACAGATCCTTTGGTCCCAACATGGAACGTATCCAAAATGAGATCCCCATTCAAAAGCCCTTGTTGAACCCTATGTATTCTAAAATTTCCCACACCCATTGCAATTTTAAATGCAGCCCTACAACATCGCATCCCTTGACTAAAGAAATATTCAAAACCAACACGTGTTACTGACATGTTATCCTCAATCATTTGCATGCGAGAAACAAGGTATATATCCTGCCTTTCACTATCTAAATGGAGGAATTTTTCTCTTAGGTGCTTTAGTTTCTTCATTCCTAAATTGTACAAACATTTCAAACCACAACAATGCTTCACAATATCCAATGCAATCTGTCTATCTGAAGTAAGAAATTTAAATCTTTTTTGACTTACTTCATGAGGCCTTCTTTGAAATTGTAGATTGAGCTTGCTTTGCTTTTTCGTTGCTCCACATGCACTTGAGTCAGAAGGGAGATCAATGGTTGGATCAGGTGGGAGATCAAGAGGTGCATTTGGTTGAGCAGCATTGCACTGTGAATTGGATAACTTAAATGACTCAACAGAAAACATGGAACCATCAACACGTCCTAAATCATAGGGATCATCACTTCTGTGGAAAGGATCAACTGAGAACAATGAATCCGAAACTGTATCAATATGAGCAGAAGAAGCTGATGCCCAAGCATCCACTGAAAAGATTGAGCTCATCTTCACTGAGTTCACAGAAGACTGAAGATGAATGACCTTTTTAAATAAGTAGAAATCCGAGATCAAGTGAAGATGTCACATCAAATGTCACATCAAGAAGATATGAAATCAAAAGTTTATTAAAGTACATTAAATAACATTAAACATCAAATTACATCAAATAACTTAATTACTCAAATATACACTAATAAGGGAACCAAAGATTTGATTCACTTTTGAAATGAGAAACACAATTGATTTCTAACTAGATATGAGTCATTGAGTCTTAGCATTGTGAGTGAATCAAAATATATCCAAGTTGAGTTCCAACTGGATTATATATTAAAATTGTTTCTAGTAGTGCCATTGAAGACTATACAAGAAGAAATTTTACCTTTGGTACTAAATAAGATTTCAAGGATTAGGTTTCATTGTAGTCTTGGCTAGATCTCAAAGAGGTAGATGAAAGTATATTAAAAAAGAATTATGTGTAAAAGAGGTACTTGGAATGTTTATTCATACATTGATTTTCCATTTCAGCAATGTGTTACAAGATAAATGTGAATATGAACTAAAGTGAGGAGGATAACACTATAAAGATGTCATTAATCTCCCATATTCAACACAACTTAGACTTGAAGTGTAATTTCCATGCAAATGTACATAAATAGTTGCAAGGTTCTTTACTTGAATGTTTATTCATACATTGATTTTCCATTTCAACAATGTGTTACAAGATAAATGTGAATATGAACTAAAGTGAAGAGGATAACACCATAAAGATGTCATTAATCTCCCATATTCAACACAACTTAGACTTGATTTTCTCCCAAGCAAGAGATTCTAAGAAAAAATTTATACATGAGATTAGATATCCTCATGTACATACCATACTCTTGCCATTGAAGTGTAATTTCCATGCAAATGTATATAAATAGTTGCAATGTTCTATGAATATTTCATTAAAGTGGCTCTGAAACAGCCTATTTGTGTGAGTGGTATTCCCTGGTTAGATTGGTTGACAGATATAGTTAGCAACTGGACTCATTCAGTTAGATCCAGTTAGTCTCTGGTTCAAGTTACCCGATTGCCTATAAATAGCGGAGGAGGAGATCATTCTCATTTTCAAAATCCACGAGCAACAGAGAGCAACAGAGCATAGACAGCTATGGAGCACAGAGCTCAGCATACAAGCAAGGCAACTATGATGGAGAAGAAGAATGTTGGCAAGAGTACCAAGAGGTAGGAAAAATCATACCATAAAAAAAGATTCCTAAAAGATTCCCTTTGTATGTTTGTGTAAAGAGTCTGCTCTCTAGGTTTTTATTTTTCTTAGCTCTAAAAATACAGATCCAATGAGGGTACAGCTCGATGCTTGGCATCGACTTTTAGGTGTAAGTCGATGCCAGGCATCGACTTGAGGCTGCAAGTTGATGCCAGGCATCGACTTGCACGTGCAAGTCGATGCCAGGCATCGACTTGAGGCCTCAGGTCGATGCCTGGCATCGACTTGCACCTGAAAGTCGATGCCAGGCATCGACTTTGTGTGCAAGTCGATGCCAGGCATCGACTTGTAGGTGCAAATCGATGCCAGGCATCGACTTGAGGCTTCAAGTCGATGCCTGGCATCGATTTGCACCTGCAAGTCGATGCCTGGCATCGATTTGCACCTGCAAGTCGATGCCTGGCATCGAAGTTTGCCTTAAAGTCGATGCCAGGCATCGACTTTAGGGTGCAAAGTCGATGCCAGGCATCGACTTTTGGGTGGAAGTGGATGCCAGGCATCGACGTTTAGGTCCAAGTCGATGCCAGGCATCGACTTTTAAGTGCAAGTCGATGCCAGGCATCGACTTTGTGTGCAAGTCGATGCAAGGCATCGACTTGCACACAAAGTCGATGCCTGGCATCGACTTGCACTTAAAAGTCGATGCCTGGCATCGACTTGAACCTAAAAGTTGATGCCTGGCATCTACTTGGGCCTTTGAAAACCACATTTACGTATGAGCTGATTATTCCAAGCGCCTTCAGGGATGCGGAGTCCAAGAGTGAGAGGCCCTTCAAGAAACTGAAAGTCACCATGGGCTCTGGTGATCAGCAACGTGACAAAGGCATTGGTCACCAAGCAAAACCAAAGAAACTTATTGTATCCTTATCCTCTGAGAAGGCCAGCAACCCGCTAGGAATATCCTCAGGTGGACAGAGTAGCATCAAAATTCCTGAGGATGATACAACTATGAAGGATAGGTCGAGGGACGCTAAGGTTTTAAGGACAGATCGTCCACTGCGGGACATGACAAATCTGGAGTGGTGCCTTCAGTATGTTGAAGAGAAGAATGCAATCCTTCTTGTGTTCGCAGGGACATATGGGAGAGGAAAGATCACGACAACACAAGGTTTTCAGTATGGCCTTGTGTACAAACTAGATTATGAAGATGAGGATTCTGACCACCTCCTTTTCTTGGTAGAGACATCGAAAGGTTTGAGAAATGTTATATGCAAGATGGATTTCTTGTGCCCAGAGTGCTGTGTTCCAGATCGTCTAGCTGAGATATGCAGGGACTCAGTCAATCTTATCAAGGACTTGATGCCATGGATCCAGGGAAATATCATGCCAACACAATAGAAGATGACAACCCCTGTAAAGGCAAGGGGTAAGCAGAGCGTGCAGAAAAAGCTTCAAAAGAAAAAGAAGAGAATTTCAGAAGAGGAGTCTTCTGACTCAAGCTCTAGCTCTGAGGATATAATTGTTGCACCTGGTGGAGAGCTTTCCTCGGGTGTTCTTGGTACTGAGCAGAACAAGATGAGGGAGGTTATAGCTAAAAGAAAAATTGTGAAGAAGGGGCAGTTGTTCCACCTGCCAATCAATATCATCCACAGGCCACCAATAGATCCAGTCACAGGGAGGAGGCCCCTTGAGATCAGGGAGCCACACAATTTGCATGTGCAGAATCTTAAGAAGAAAATGAAAATAAATCCTCATGCTACTGTTGTGCCATTCCTTGTCATGGTGGATCCGAATGAGTGCAGCTCTGTGGACGAGTTCAATGAGGGTTTATTTGAGGAGTATTCTTATTATGTGATTGGAGGTTCACACTCTGCAGAGGCCCGTAGACAGCTAGTGAAGGAGCACCCTACCACTTTTTTCTTTAGGTATGCAGAGTGTAAGATATATGCTGGTCTTACAACTGAGGAAGCCAAGCTTCTTGCTTGGGATCACAACAATGACAATGACTACAGGCAAAAAATGTCCTCCATAGAGAGAATTCGGTTCTTCCACCATGAATATGAAGATTGTCTTGTTAGGGAAGCTGGAAGAATACATCCCAATCTACGAAAGCAATGCCTTATTGAGGTTGGAATTGCACTGGATCAGAATAGAAAGTCTGATGCCTTGAGGAAATATGATCCATGGTTTCAACTGGCATTCAGATCAGGTGAGATCTGGGATCTACAGGATAAAATTTTCACAATGTGGGAGAACAAGGAGGTCAAGGGCCAGAAGCAACGAAAGTCGAGGCCAGACCCACAGGTTGATCTGAAGGGAAAGGGAAGGAAAGCTGACCTCTCAATTGAAGAGGCTCCCGAGGACATGAAGCTGACACCATGGAGGGCCCTTCAAGGAATCAAGGATGATACATTGATCATATCAACTTTGTCAAGGGTAATCTCCAAGGACTTAAGCCTGGAGGAGATGGTGACTGAGCTCAATAAGTATGTATGTTATTCCCAGATCCTTTTTCCCTCCTCCCATGTTTCTGGTCTAACCTAGTCTCTTTTTAATTTCTGTGACTGTAGTCACAAAGTTTACATAAAGATTCAGGAGGTCATGATGAAGATGCTGGGGTGCTTTTCTTGGACAGAGGTCCAAGCAGACTATCCAACCACATCATCCTACAAAGCTTTATCAGAATATTTCATCCTTTTCCGTGATTGGGTAGGTTCTCTTTCTGAGGTTGTGCCTGGTTTGCCATAAGGTTAGATGCCTTGATTCACCAAACCAATTTAATGCCAGGCTTTTAGTACGAATTCGATGCCTGGCATCGACTTACAGCTAAAGTCGATGCCTGGCATCGACCTGCAGCCAAAAGTCGATGCCTGGCATCGACTTGGGGGCATAAGTCGATGCCCGGCATCGACCTGCAGCATAAGTCGATGCCTGGCATCGACCTCGTGGCATATGTCGATGCCAGGCATCGACTTATGTCCCAAAGTCGATGCCTCGCATCTACCCCCACATGAAATCGATGCCATTCATCGCTTCTTTATGTTCTGCTTGCTGTATTGAAGAGCTCATTTAGTTGTCTTTCCACTTTTTTCTGCAGAAACCAAAGAAAAGTAAGTCTGCGGAGCTACTAGATGATTGCCCCCCTGCATTCCTGGCTCACATTCAAAGAGCAAGGCATGAGAAATCTAGGCTGAAAGCCAAGGAGATGGATTTTGATGATGAACCTGATCTTAAATGTTTCTCCAATCCCCTAGACCCCCTTAGGCCTGTATATTACAATGTATTCTGTAGTGATGTAAATAATATTTGTTCTGTTGTGCCTAGAAAATATTTCTCCCTTCTCATAGCGGACATACCCTATGGATTTAGGATGTTGGGATCAGTTAATGATGATGAACCCTTCAAACACCCTCAGATTCGGAAGATGGTCACTGATTTTGCAGAGTTGACTATGTCTCCTCTTTGGAGGATAGTAATTTTCCATAGCAGAGACTAGTCCTTCTCTGTTTCAACTGCTCTGAAGGCAAGATGTCATGCTGTGGAGTGCCTCACGTGGTAAGTAATCTTCTTTCTATCTCCGTGGCTTTAATGATGCTCTCTGTGACTCATAGTTCTTGTTTGCAGGGTGAAGACAAACGTAAATCACACTCCTTTGCATAGGTTTGTGAGCTCCACTGAATGCATTACAGTTGGCTATTATGATGAAGTAAGCAAAAGGAGAGTCAGGGAGCATTGCAATGAGAATGGGATCTCAAATGTGCTCATGTTCCCAGCCGTTACTAAGAAACTTCGTCATGTAGCTGGGGACATGACATTGGTTAACCCCTATCAGAAGCCACAAAAACTCATAATGAGATTGCTTCAGCTATTCTCCAATGATGATGACTGGGTCCTAGACCTTTTTTCGGGCACAGGTAATTTCAATTTTCACAATTTTCATTAGTCATGGTTGATTGACACCTCTAAGTGGTTTTCTGCTGTTTTAGGAACGACTCTGTCTTGCTCCTTAAAGATGTTCAGGCACTGCATAGCTGTGGAGAAGGATGATGCTCAAGTGAGCTTTATTAGAATGAGAATCAATGGGCTGAATGAATGCCCAGATGAAGACCAAGAGGTTGGAAGGAAGCACATTGCAGACACGGAGAGATTCCAACCGGCTTCAAGGGAGCTTGTTCCCCCACTTGCAGATGAACCGGGGGACATGGCTGACCTTGAAGAGCCAATGTTGGAGCAAGAGAGGCAGGATATGGGTTCTAATGTTCCAGAGGATCCCAATATCCTTGAGCCTGAGGAAAGCTATGATCAGCTTCTATTGTAGATTCATATTACTCTTGTACTTACACAGGAAATGTAAAACATCATTTTAATATAAATATAATGTCGAGTTCTGCTTCCACTTTGTGTTCAACTTGATTTATCTTGAGCATTTCTCTGATCATGTGTGAATGTTTCTTAGTATAATTTTGTTGATTATTATCTTCTCTTGGGAATGCTTTTGTGAAATGTATTCCATATTCTGTGAATATGGCCATGCATTCAATGAGGATCTTAACCATACAAAGGGGATGATCTTAATTGCCTTGTTAAAATGTTCCGATTTTTGCAACACATGTACTCTAATTTTCGAGTAGCTTTTAATCAGCTATAATCTGCGCTTGTTGAGGTTATGGATGTAAGGAAGGAGCTTCCCGAACTCTTACTTGTACCTTAAACACTAATCTATTGTCAAAGATGATGATGTGGGATTCTTGATCGGCTGAAGAACTAGTTTTCATAGCAACAAGAATTTTATTATATCTATCTTGACTACTTGGGATATGAGATCAAGGTTCTAGTGACAATATTTACAAGAAAGAACAAGTGATGCTTTCTAGATATTGTAAAATGCTCACTTTATTGCTTGATATAATGGTCTTTAGGTAAAAAGGAAAAGAGAACATGTCTTTGTTCTCCTTTGTTGTGACTCAGTGTTATCTAGTGAAAGCTAAGGATGCTTGGGAAGCTCTTGAAAGTATGTATTCAACAAATACCAAAGCTAGGAAAGTTCAACTCAAGAATGAGTTGAACACAATCAAGAAAAGTTCGAGTCAATCCATAGTTGAATATACTTTGAAGATTAAGGAGCTAAGCGATGGTTTAGATTCTATTGGCACAACTATTGATGACGAAGATCTTGTGTGTTATACTCTCAATGGATTGAGAGAAGATGAAAGATGGAAGCCTTTTATAACTTCCATTAACTTGAAAGATGCATATCCAGGTTTTGAACAACTAATCCCTCATCTTCTCACAGAAGAGCTTAGCTTTGGTGGTCCCAAAGGAAAGGACAGCCACAACCAAATGTTATATGCAGGTCGAGGTAAAGGAAGAAACTCAAGAGGAGGCTCAAGAGAAAGAGGAAGAGATCACAACCACTCCAACTACAATCAAAACAATTTGGAAGACAACAAGGATGCATCAAATGCCAACGCACAAGGAAGAGGTCGAGGTAGAAGTAGAGGAAGAGGCCAAAGCTCCTACAATTCTCATAAAGGTATAACATGCTATCATTGTGGTAAAGTAAGACACTATGCTAGTGATTGTTGGCTGAAGAGTGGAAGACCAAATGGAGGCAATCAAAGGAACCAAAGAAACTATGCAAGCACCTGAAGTGAAGGAAGCAAGGACACACTACTTGCAATGAGACATGAGTATAGAAGCTCTTATGAAGATGACAAAAACTGGTACATTGATTGAGGTTGTAGTAACCATATGTCATGCCAAGGAAGTTTGTTCACTAATCTACAGGTACCAAGTGGAAAAGGATGTGTTGGTGATGATACGCAACACATGATTGAACATATTGGAGATATAAGGCTTGGAGATACAAGTAGAGCAAAGGTACTATCTAATGTTCTTCATGTTCCTACAATTTCAAAGAACTTGATTTTAGTAGGAAAAATGGTAGAGAAGGGTTATCATGTCATATTCAATGAGAATGGGTGCTTCATAGAGAATCCAAAGGAAGACTTCAAGGTCATTGCTCGAGGTAGAAGAGAAGGAAGGATGTTCACTTGGTGCTTCAAGGAGATGGCCATTATATGAACTCGACATAAAAAATGCTTTTCTTAATGGAGAATTACAAGAAGAGGTATACATGAGTCAACTGGTTGGATTTAAAGATGAAAACCATCCAGATTTTGTTTGCAGGTTGAAGAAGGCACTTTATGGCTTGAAGCAAGCACCAAGAGCATGGAATCAGAGATTGGTAGAGTATCTAACTAAGTGTGGATACAACCCAAGTAGTGCGGATCCTTCTTTGTACATGAAGAAGGAAGAAAATAGAGAGGTATATATTTGCATATACATCGATGACCTCATCATAACAAGAAATGATGTTACAGGGATCAAAGATATCAAAAGGAAGCTTGGTAAGGAGTTTAAAATTTCAGATCTTGGAGAGTTGAAATATTTTTTAGTAAGTGAAGTTATTTATGGAAAGAGTGGCATCTACTTGATGCAAATGAAGTACTTGTTGGATATTCTTTTCAGATTTGGAATGAGTGAATGCAAACTACTCACTCAACCCATGGACACAAATACAAAGATTTGTTCAAATGATGGAGAACTATTGGAAGATGTAATGACATACAGAAGCATTGTAGGATCATTGATCTATGCAAACATTACAAGACCTGATTTTTCTTATGTTGTTGGTGTACTTTCTCAGTTATGCAAGCCCCGACTAGTGAACACTTAAATTCAGCCAAGAGTGTTGAGATACATAAAGCATACAGTTAATCATGCTTTGTTTTATAAGTTTGATGAAGAACTGCAGGTCAAAAGCTTTACAGATGCTGATTGGGCACGTTCAAACGAAGATACAAGATCAACCTCAGGTTATGTGTTCATGATAGGAAGTAAACCTATCACATGGAGCTAAAGAAACAACCTACTGTTGCACTTTCATCTATGGAGGCTGAATATAGAGGATTAGCGTTTGCCATATGTGAAGCAATGTGGATTAAAAAGCTTTTGGTTGATCTTGGAGTGCAAGTTGGAAACATCCCTATATACGGTGATAACATGTCAAGTATTTACTTTGCAAGCGATCATGTGTTTCATGCAAGGAGCAAGCACAAGGAGGTCCACTACCATTATATAAGGGAGAAGGTGCTGAGCAAAGATGTGGAGATAAAGTTCATCAGAACCAAAGAGCAGGTTACACATATGTTTACAAAGTTCTTGGATGCTTCTAAACTCAAAGGTTTCAAGGATGTGATAAATTTGAAGGACATGGTTGAAGATAACTCCCAAATGAGCTTGAGGGGGAGTGTTGAAGATAAATGTACAATCTCATTTTCATATGGGCCATGCTTGGATAAATTTACCAAATGTAAAGATAAAGGAAAAGTAGAGGAAAAAAGGAAAAAAATAATAAAAGAAAAAGTCTATTAAAAAATTCATGAAGAGTAAGAGATACAATATCTTGCCTTGTAGTTAGTAGCATGTAGTGGAGAAAGTGGTGAGTTAAGGAGGCACAAACTTCTTCACATGCTCATTGGTTATAAAAGTGAAGTGGGAGCACGTTCAAAACAAGGAGAGGTAGAGGCAAGAGCTCCCAATAGTCGGATCTAGCCATTTTGTCATTTTTGTCTTCCCTTAGACTCCTTCCAGCCGCACGTCAATTTGTACATAGCTCTAATGCAGAGCTCATATCTCATTGCATATGTAACCATTTTGTGCGTTTAAATATTCATTGGAAAGCGCATCTTGTGTAATTTTGGGATATCAAATATCTCTTTGAAAGATTATTTATTTTGTGAGATATCAGTGAAAGTGTGAAATCTAGTTTTTTAGTATACCTGTGTGGATAGGTAGTCTATTTTGTTCGGTTCATTTTCCCAACCAAAACATATCCAAATTGCATGCTTTTTGACTTGTTGGAAAGCTCTTGGCATCTACGTTTACTATCGCAAATATCTCATTCAGATCTTTCATAGTGTGTGAGATATCTAGCAGAGAGTAAAGTCCAGTTTTATAGTGTACTTATGTGTGCACGTGGTCTATCTTGGTGAGTTGAGTTTCCTAATCAAAACTCATGGAAATTACTTGCCTTTTAGCTTGTTGGAAAGCTATTTGTGTCTAATTTCTATGTACCAAATATCTCTCTCAAAGGATATATATTCAGAGAGCTATCAGTCCGAGAGTGAAGCTCAGTTCTTCAGCACACGTGTGTGGACAGGTAGTTCATCTTTGTCAGTTGTATTTCCTAATCAAAACTTGTCCAAATTAAGTTATTTATAGGTTGTTAGAAATCCCTCTTTGTCTACTTTGATTGACTAAAGGCTCAAGTCCATTTCAGTTTTTTATTGAGAGCAGCAAGCTATCTAAGGTGCAGCTATTTGTCCAAGTGATGGACATACAAGGGTGGTTCACTACACATTTCCGTTGCGCATAGGAGAACTCATTCTCCACAATGTGCACCAAGTGTCCCAGTCAACTCCAATTAACTCAAGTGGATGCTTCTAGAAGGCCCTAGATCTCTTTGGGCAAAATACTCTCCCCATGTTCCCCATGGGGATTGAACCCAAGACTTCCTCCTTCACATCCTTGAGACTTAACCACTAGGCTAAGTGGATCACGTGTTCACAAGAGCACAAGACCTCCTAGTAAGTCTAAAATCCAGATCTTTGGTCATACACACGGATGACCAAACGGTGTCCAATTTCAGATCCGTCTGAACCGGCCAGACCCCTAGATCATTTTAAGACCCCTAGATCTTAAAATGTTTCACATAATTTTTGACATGCACTAGTCTACAAAAATGATGCACTCCTTTTATTTGAATTTTTGAGGGGATCAAATATCCTAATGGAATTCTTAATATATGGTCTCTCATATCTCACCAATCATAAGAAGCTTCTAGCATTCTGTATAACTTTATGAAGCGACCAATGAGCTATTGATTTCAGTTTATCCTCCTCTCTATGAATTCCTTCTTTAGATACGAATGTTCCGTACTTTACAAGTTTTTTGTTTGCAAAGAAACATTTACTCCTTTTTTCAAGTGGTTCAATGGTCTCCAAGTGTTTTCAAAGTTTAATTGTGATGTATGGCATGTGAGTCATCATCTTTAGAGTATAGAAATATATCGTTTACAAATACCAAAACAAAATCCCACAAATTATCATGGAAATCATTGTTAATCAAGCACATAAATGTCCCAAGGTATGTTTGTCAATCTAGAAGGTAAAGCCATAACATCATCAAGGAAATAGTTTGGGTGTTTCATTAGGAATAATTCTTATTTGGTGAGAAGCATATCTTAGATCAATTTTAGTGAATACACTCGTTTGACTTGATTAACTTAAAAATTCACATATATATGTTAGTCGGTACTTATTTTTAATCATTCTTTTATTCAACTCAGTTATGCTTACATGCTGCATAATTATATTTATAAATGGTTCTTTCTAGTAATCTAAAAACCTCATCAAGTAATGTCTCTTTTTCAGGACACTAAAGTGTCCAAGTAGAACACTAGTGGTAAACATTACATGACATACTTTTAAATACCCTACTTGGTACATGGCCAAAAAAAGCAATATTTCATCTTAGCATAGGTATAGGAATAAGTTGGATATGTGAAAAAAGAGGCATCATGACGATCATGTGATATTTTTTATTTCAATGCAGATTCAAAGGATTTTGTTTTGTGATACATGAGTCCCTTATTTGTTTGCGAAAGTCCCGAATAGGTGCATATAAAGAATCATGTTGCAACCCATCTTGAAACTCATTAAAAAAGTGAAAATCTATTATAAAAAGGTGATTACATAAATGTTTTTGACTCAATGCATCAGCAACATTATTTAGCTTAGCAACCAAATACTTAATGTGGAAATCATATGTACTTTATAGTTCAATCCAAAATTTTTCTTATTGTTAAGAAATATCAATGTGAACATGTATTCTAGACTATGATGATATGTTTTTAGTTCAAACTTAACCCCTAATAGTAGATGTCTCCAATGGTAAAGTGTGTGTCCTAGACCAAACATTTCTAGATCACGAGTTGTTACGCTCATGTTTTCTCAAGTTTTTGTGATTCATTTATGACCATCCTACCATCCTATGAAAGAACACATTCTATTTGATTACCACTTTCATTGCATGCAACCGCATAATGTTTTCCCATCTTTAGGATTTATTTTGAACAAAATTTTCAATGGGTTTTTGTTAAAATGTTTCAGATAATTTTTGACATGCACCGATCTACAAAAATCATGCACTCCTTTTATTCGAATGTTTGAGGGGATCAGCTATCCTAAAGAAATTCTTAATATATGCTCTCTTATATCTGACCAATCATAAGAAGCTTCTAGCATTCTGTATAATTTTATGAAGCGTCCAATCAAGTATTGATTTCCGTTTATCCTCCTCTATATGAATCCCTTCTTTAGATACGAATGTTCCTTACTGTACAAGTTTGTTGTTTGCAAAGAAACACTTACTCATTTTTTCAAGCGGTTTATGTTCTCCAAGTGTTTTCAAAGTTTAATTGCGATGTATGGCATGCTAATCATCATCTTTAGAGTATAGAAATATATCGTTTACAAATACCAAAACAAAATCCCACAAATAATCATGGAAAACATTGTTAATCAAGCACATAAATGTCCCAAGGTATGCTTGTCAATCTAAGCTAAAGCCATAACATTATCAAGGAAATGATTTGTGTATTTCATTAGGATTGGTTCTTATTTGGTGACAACCATATCTTAGATCAATTTTAGTGAATACACTCGTTTGACTTAATTGACATAAAAAATTCACATATATAAGTTAGTGGGTACTTTTTATTCAATCATTTTTTAATTCAAATCCCTATATTCAATGCATAATCTAAAAGAGCCCTTCTTGTTCTGAAATAGAACAGGTGCTCCCGAAGGTGAAAAACTCGGTGTAATCAAGACTTTCTTCAAAAGGACGTGTAACTGAATCTTCAGCTCCTTTAATTCATAAAGGCTATAAATATTGGTTTCTCTAGAACATGGTTCACTTCCTTTAACATGCAAGGGTGTTGAATCTACTTAGGTGGATGTACGCCAACTAGGTTTGTAGGAAACGCATGTATAGTTTTAAAAGGTTTTCTACATATTTAAGAAGCTTTCCGTCTTTACTTTTTACGTGCAAATTATTCACATGCGCGATAAATGTTTTTCAACAATAACATCTACCTTGGATTATATGCATGGTAGCAATGAGATAGGCTTAGAATTATGTTCGTCACCGAGGATCTAGGATGTGGAAAAATCACCATGCTGCCTCAAAGTAACTATTCTTTATTCACAATTAATTAATTGTTGCGGAATTTCTAGCTACCCACTATATATCTAACATTATATCATAGATTTTCATTTCAATCACATGATTATCTTGAGACAAACATGTGTTAGAAAAAGTACATGCAAAAATTTCAATGCATCCTTTAGTATTGTGTAGTCATCCATTGGGCATATCTAGAGGCTTTGATATTTGTTTTATTAAGAGAATTGCTAAAATATAGACCAACTTGAAACAAAGAAAACAATGTGTACTACGTGTGTCAATCAGAAATCTAACCTTTGTGTACAAATTTTACTGTAACTTCCTCTAACGCCATGAACCCCCGGAATATAAAAGACGTAGTTGATTTATCCAATAGACGAAAATACATACATGTTATGAGAAAGCATGTATTTAAAATACATACATGTTATGTATTCGTACTTTATACGAAAATCAAATGAGCTCTTACCCTTTTGGTCCACAAGGAGAGAACCTCAGTCATTTCTTCGTTTTTTGTTTGTTTTTTTGTAATAGTTCGTCCATATATGGAACTCTGCATGTCGGTGGGCGAACTTTAAAACGTAAAAACAAAAACTTTCGTGAGGCGTGCATGGAACTTGTAACCACACGAGAGTGATCCAAAGCAAACGTGGGTCTTTCTTGTGAGGCAGACGTACACATGTGTGCATAAGGCTGTAGCCTGTGAGTGGCTTGCAAAATGGGAAAAGAAGAACAAATGAGTAGCCATGTAATCAGAAGAGAAGCACTCAAAATTTTGCGGAAATAAGAATAACATTAACTTGGGCGGTGATCTTGTTAAGCTTTCCATATATGAATATCTAGCGCAATATGAACATAAAGGCCAAGCACCATTTGTTTTTCCTCATCTGTTATACTCTCACCTTTACATTTGTTTTCCTCATTTGCTGCACTCTCACCTTTCCATTTGTTTTCCTCATTTGTTCTACGCTTACCTTGTTATACTCTCACCTTTGCACAAAATGCTACTTAGAGCAAACAGATTGGACACCCCCCTCCCCCCCCCCCCCCCCTCCCCCAGTACAAAGGTTGATATGTAATTCTTTGTATGCCTTCTTCTTCTTTTGGTTGTATAGCTTAACTATGTAGCTTAACTATGTACTTGTCTCCTTACAGTGGGAAAAAGATGGTGAAAGAACATGCACGCTGTTTACAAATCAATAAGAGAGTTTGCACTTTCTAAACTTCAAATCAATAAGGCATTTTTATAAAAGTGAAACTTCCTTGTTAAAAATAGCTTTTAAAGTTAGAAAGCAAAAGAGGAACAAAAGCGTTCCTCTCAGAATATTGATCTTTTAATTGGATGATTGTATGAGTATCGATTGTTTTTTGAGGACTGATGTACATGATCTGTCGTAGCAATACCATATTCACCGTTTTACCAATGGTGATATGAAAGAAGTCATCCTCTAAACCCACCGGGAAGATATTCGATGCTCCATAAAAATAGATTCAAACATTTGACATTCACGATACGAATGTTCAAGACTGAAGCTGAAGTGGACTTTTTTGTACTCTGCGGAGCTCTTTGTATAACGAACGAGCAATGCAGCTTTTACTTAGCCTCAGCCAGCTGCCGGGTAGTATAGCAAGCCACTCTCTCGGTCCTTGCTTCCTTGGTCCAAATATGGCACAGAAGGCAATGAAGTGGTAGACCTCGTTCCTCCGCCCTACGCGCAGCTCCATTTGCCGCCGGCTTATCCTCCTCCTTCAGCTTCTCAGGTAAGCGTCCTTCTCCTCCAGCTCCTGCTCGGTCCTCCACTACACCACCACATCAGAAAATGCCAGCTCCCCCAAGCAGCCTCCTTCGCAAGCATATTCTCCACTTCACCACCAACAACATCATAATCATCATCACCATGGAAGATCTCCTCCTTGGAAGATCTCCTCCTTTACCAGCACCAGTCAATCCAGTAAGTCCCTCCTGGAACACCTCAACTGCTCCGCCCGTCCCTCCAAAGTAGTCTTTGTCACCCCCGTCCCCTAGGCATCCGTCCCACTGGGGGATAGCTCGAAAAAATTCACCTCATAAGTCTCCTCCTCCGAAATGTCCTCCAAGTGAGGCACGGACACCGAAAAACGCCCCTATCAATGGATCTCCTCCTGAGCCACCACCTTACGGCAGTTCATATTCACGGACTACTCCGCCCCCTGGACAGGACCGATACAAACATGGGTGCCCTAGGAGTCCGCCAAACACATCCCCATCGGTAACCTGGCAACCGAGTAGTCCTCCGAAAACAATGAAGCTCCTCCTTCAAAATCTCCACCGTACAGCGGTCGATCACCACGGGCTCCAATTTCAGGACAGCCTCCGAATCGAAGAACTCCTCCTGAGAGCCCACCAAAGATTCCTCCTTCCGGAAGCTTGGTACCGAGCAGTCCTTCGGGAACGACAATATATCCGTGGGCGCCTGCACCTGGAGCGCCACCAGAAATCACCCCATCGGGAGGCTTGGCGCCAAGTAGTGCTTCGGGTGAAGAGACATCTCCAAATACACCTCCAGCTGGTCCACCGAAGAACACCCCATCCTTTGCAGGAGCCTTTGCCATAGCATTGCTTCTTACGCTGCTACTCTGCTGCGTGAAGAAGAGGTGGCGCCCGATTCCATTGCCTCTCGCACCTGTATATGGAGGCGGTGGAGGAGGTGCTTCTGCCGTCGTCATCAGTGGGGCCGCCACAACTGCTAGCTACACTCCTGTCGGTACTGCAGGTACGTCATGCAAGTGAGGAAAGTTTTAAGTTCATAGATGCATAATGCATTAATTTTATGTCTAATTGTACAAACAAATATAAACTTAGATATCATTGCATGGCCTAACATAATCATTAATGAAGCAAGTCCAAGCTTCAATAACCGCTAACGGTATGACGTTAACTCCTGAAAAAAGTGAACTATACCGCGGTCCGCTAAGGAAGGCTAAGTCTTAAAAAAATAAGCGATACAGGGAAGATCCCTCTTGTCCACTTCTTCATTGGCGTGTCTCCTTGGTGACTTCAACATGGTGAAGAGAATGTAAGAAATGTGGGAACATAGAAATCAAAGGACTGATGGATTAGAGACAAGGGATTCGGATCCTCCAAGAAAACATTTGGATCTCCGAGAGTTTGAAGATTTTAGTTTTCCAAACATGTAGCAACATCAAGTTCTACTCAACTCTTCTCTTGCATAATGTCTAAGCTGTTAAAGCAAATATTGGATATGCAACTCATTGTGCCTCGCAAGGAAATGGTGGTCAACATCTTTTCACTTTCTTCCACGATTTACTTGCTTTTTTTTCTTGGAGACCAACCATAAAGGAGCTCGAAATACATTAGGGTGTGTGTATGTGTATGTGGTGTGTGTATGTGTCTGTGTGGATGTATGTATGTATTTATATAGTATTCTCACATTAGGGTCTTTTAAATTCATCGATGATACACACACACACACACACACACACACATATATATATATATATATATATATATATATATATATATATATATATAATATACTATATATATATATATATATATATATATATATATATATATATATATATATATATATATGTGTGTGTGTGTGTGTGTGTGTGTGTGTTGAGATCATTGATGATAACTTTGTAAGAGATTTTTAATTAATTTGGTTCAAGAAATACATTGGGTTTGAATCAATCAAGGTGTCAACAGAATGATCATGTCTTTTTGTACGCCTGTTATGTGAGAGCGAGAGTAGAGTAATTGAGTAAGCTGTAATGTCAAAGTGTGGAGAAGAAGGAATTCATAGGAATTTGGCCTATGTAGAGTCTATATGGATAATCTATATTGATAATATGTTGTATTAAAGTAATCACTTAGTTTGTCCAATTTCCTTGCTATCTCTTTGTTTGCAATTGCATTGCTGGGGATTGAGGTTTGTAAAAGCGCACAAATAGCATAAGGAAGAAGAAAAAGGTTGGAGCACAACATAATATTAAATGTTATAAGTTACCTATTAGCATTATAGATGTCTATACAAGCAAGGGAAAAACCCTTCTAAGGAGGAAAAAAGGTACCTCGATGGTCTTAAGATTGTTAGGCATATCACTACCAAAATATGAACCCAATCCCTTGTGGGAATGATGTAGTTGAAAGAACTAGATTGCACTCATGTTTAAGGAAGTTCTAACATATGTCTAAAAAAACAAGAAGCCCAAAGCTTTGCAAAAAGCTTCAATCTTCTCCCCAGGCAAAGCCTTTGTGAAAAGGTATGCATTATTATTTTGTCTGGGTATATATGCCTTCTTCCACACTTAGGATATGCTTAAGATTAAAATGCATAAAGCAAAAACCCCTTGTGGACACACAACTATCATACCAAATGGGCTAGTCTAAGTATGAGAATGCATTTCAATCTACCATCAACGATACCCCTTGGATAAAACAATCCAAGTATCTTGCCGAACAATGCTTGATACCTTGGCAATGCATAAATCTACTCATCAGAGAGACACAAAATAGATAGAAGTAAGCCAACTTTGCATAACTAAGTCAAGCATCAAAAAAAATCTCGATGGAGACTGGACTATAAACTTCTGTCTCATAGGATTGGCATAAGCTTCGAAATCTTCAACGTGGAAATATTGTAATACTATCTCAATATATTTTTTTGAACACAATGCCTGTCCCCAGGAACTTTTAGAAATTGAATGCCCAAGTCATGATCAAAATGCCCTAAATTTGACATCTCAAAGGAGGCATGCAAATCATCCTTAAATTCAGCAATATGTTTCTCATTAGGAGGATTCAACATATCATCAACATTTACAATAATTGTTAAGAGAAAGTAGATAATGAAGAGATCTTTACACATGCTCATACACAATGAAAGGCGCACACAGAGGTTGAAGCAAGGAATTATGATTGATTTCTTCTTGTTTTTCTATTAGATAAAGTTTATATACAAGAACCACCTAGTACAAACAATATAACTAGTGCAATATATAAAGGATAGTATGTAGGGAAAATCCTATTGTCTACAACTAAGTAAGCTGGTAAGAAACATTATTCCAACACTGTCCTTAGATAAATTTAATAAAGCTCAACCTCAATGTCAAGTCGTGTAATCCAGCATCTTCTAAAACTTCTTCAACTTTATTGCTCCAAATGCTTTTGTGAAAATATTAGTAACTTGCTCATTTATCCTCACATCAAGAAGATCAATATTACCTAGTAGTACCTTTTCTCTACTAAAACGATCATATACTCTTGAAATGTTATGTTCTAGCATGAAAAACAAGATTTCATGACTACTTGGATGCTCTAGCATAACCACTATGAATGATGATATGCTTTCGCACTTTCACACCTAAAATTTCAAGTAGCATCTCTAGCCATAATGCTTTGCATGGTGTCATTGTCGCACTCTATACCCAACCTCGGTATTCGATTAAGAGAGAATGGGTTTTCTTTTTACACTCCATGTAACAACACTTCCAAAATGAGAATAGAAGGCCACTAATAGATACTCTATCTGGAAACACTACAAGACCAATTGAATTGTTCTATCCATGGAACCTGCAATTTGCACGAGCTTCATAAAACAATGCATAATCCAAAATAGCACTCATATACAAATAGAGTCGCCTCTCAGCTTCATCTAAATGGGTTTTATGGAACTTGCATAAATTGACTTGAAGCCCTACAATGTAGCTTAGATCAAAGCCTTGTAATTGTGCGATATATCAAACATTCCCACAATTTTCCTATACATAGTAGCACTTTCTAATGCTTCCAGCTTGTGTAGTATCCAACCTTTGAAATCTATCTAATCGCCATAGAAATTGCCATTACAATCAAGCCATATCATAATTCTGTAGCATACTCAAGGCATATTGCCTTTCGGACATTGTTAAATGTTACACACTTACGCTGTGTTAATAACTAGCCAAAATCATTACCGAACACATATTAAACGTAAAATAGTGATTCACCATAAACTGTAATTAAACTTTCTATTACCGAAAGGCGTTAGCAGACCAAGTGGGTTTCATTGGAGTGGTAGGGGTCTGTTAGACAGAGGCCCTGTACTCTTTCCCAATTCTTTAATCCACAACATCAAACACTAATGCATGTCTTCAGCTTAGTTACGTGATGTAACTAGACAATATTGGGTTTCTTTTACACCTGCGTATCGAACTTCTTCAGACTATTCTGCTATTGGAACAGAGCAGTAGTCCATTCTACAGCTCCGCTATTATACCCTAATCAACCAAAGCGAAGGACTATAGCTGACAGATTCATTCGTCACCACACTTGCTAGTGATCTCACAAAAGTCCACGTTACCGAAGAGATACTAGGGTAGTACTCATATTCTGGGTCACATTATTACACGAATGCAATGAGTCTGATGGAAAACACACAAACATACTCCGACAGGGCAACATTATACCTACTCAATTCACATAGCCACAGATAACTACTCAGACTGACTCAGGGTACTTCAATAACTGAAGAATGCGGAGCAATACAACACGATAACAGTACTCAGACAAACAATCCGTCATTCAATCACTCCGTTACGGTGAATGAGCATCCGATACAGAACTCAACATTTACATTCCTCAGACTCCACAACAGTGTAAACAGTACTCTGACAGAAAATTAGGCGAACAATCCGGCAATTCCAGAAAAGACGTCTCTTGTGACCATTCTTCTTTCATTGCTTTATATAAATTTTATAGGATGCGCGTCCCAACTTTTCGCACGTAATTCAAGGAACTCCGTTACATCCGACAGTCATTACATTTGTCTCACTCGGCGGCCGACTAACACTGGCACGCACGGTGGACTCGAACCCGCAAGTGATTTTTATTACAAAACTACTGTTCATCTATGATACCTTTTAAATACATATTCCTGGCTAATCTAAATGTCCGGGCTATTTTTTTGTTAAGGGTTTCTAATAATTGCTTAAGGGTGTCGGGTTCTAAAATCTGCGCATCTACTCTAACGGAACTGAGGGCAATGGCTTCGGTGAGCAAAATTTCCGCCTGTGTTTGCAAAAAGGCCTCTTGTAAATAAAATTCGTTTGATAATGCTGCATCTCTTGCTGTCTTCATGTCTGTTACTTGTTTCTGCATCTCGTTGATTCTGTCTTTCTGGTTGCGTACCTGATTATCTAATCTTCCGAACTGTTGGTTCTGGAACTCTATGGTTTGGTAGTAAGCATCCCGTTCTCTGCGGGCATTTGCTAAGTCCTTCTGATATTTAGATTCTCTGTTCAGTTGGTGTTTCAGCATGTTGTTGACATCATCTAAGGATTCTTTTGTTCTTTGTAACTCTTCTACTGCTTGCTTTGCTTCTCTCTGCTGCTCTTGGTATTTCTGTACTGTATCCTGTAACTGGAGTGTTGTTTCTTCCAGTAGGTTTCCTAGTGCTATTCTTGTATCGTCTGTATCTTTGATTGTTTGATTTAACTTTATTATTTCGGTGTCGGCAACTCTCAGTAGTTCGTCTTTTTCAGCCAGTGCCTTATCTCTCTGGTTTGAGTGTTCTTCCTGTGCTTGGAGTGTAGCCTGTAGTTGCTTGATCTGCTCATGTAGTGCATGATTTTCCGCTCTTGCTGCTTGTAATTCTTCCTGAAGAGGGGTGATATCCGCCTCCATTATTTCCAATTTCCTTTGGAATTCTTCTCGTGCACTATCTGTGGCTTGCTTCAGGTGTTGCGGCAGTTGTTGGGATAGATTAATTAAAAGGTGACCCATGGCTTCTAATTCTGAAAAAACTGGAATGGGGTGGGGTGGCAGAGGAGGGCGAGGTTGCGCCGAGGTTTTGGTGAGCAGTTGTTGTGAATTAGGTGGTGAATAATTGAGGGAGGATGTAGAGGCTTCAGAAGTTCCGGTGGGGTGACTGGGCTTGATGGGGCTGCGGGGTGGTTCTGGTTGAGAGATGGGGTTAGCAGGCGGGGTTTTGGGGAGGGCAGAGTCAGTAGTTGTTACCATGTTTGTTTGTTCCGTTTCTGCATTGTGTGCTTCTGTGGATTCCACTGCCTTCAGTAGCTTGTCTAGTGCATCTTGATTAGATTGCTACTCATTTTCCTGTTGCTCTGATTCTTTTTCGGTCGAAATTATTTCCGTCTCTGCTTGATCTTGTTGTTCTTGTTGCTCAATCGATGATTCATTATGCATTGAGGTGGCTGTATCATGGAACCTCTCTTCTTCTTGCTTCTCGTCTTCTTTATCATCATCTTTATCCTTTCCGGCTGAGCCTTGTGCTTCACTTTCTGAGGAGCTAATCCTCATGCGTTTCCGGTGGAACAACTGATTGAGCTCTTCTTCATCTTGTTCTTCCTCATCTTCTAGTAGTTGAACTGACTCTTTGTGCCTTAAAACTGGTCCTCGTTGTGGTGGTTGAGCGGCGAGTATGGTTGGGAAGAGAAGAGAAAGGATGTGGGGAAGTCTGGATCGAGGGGTGGTTCCTTTGTTGACTTGTTTCACTATGGTGACGCACTCCTTATGGATTCGGTGAAAGAAAAATGAGGCAAAATTAACGGGTTCTCGTGCGGCAAGGTCGATGGCGGAATAGAATGGGCGGGAGATATCGTAGGTGCGTTTCTGGAGATTAAGGATCGCAACTAAGAACTGCAATGTAGTTCTTTTAGGTTCGGGCGGCAGAGAATGGCGTATTCGTTCGATGAATGGCAGGGGAAAAGTTCGGTGATGCGGGCTACGGGGATACTTGGGCCATTCTCGCGGCCTTGTGGAGTGAGGCAGAAGGCTTCAGCGAAGGCCTGGAAGGTTATTACGGTTCTAGATGGTAGGGAGGGGAAGAGCCATTGTCGTTCGGTGATGGGAGATTGGGCAATGGCTGGGATAATTTGTGCGAAGAAGGGATGGGCTTCCACTGAGTGCCAAGGCAGCTCAGCGAAGTTGGCCAACCCTCGGATACGCAGGTATTCTCCTACCTCGATAGGGATACCATCACAGAAAGCTGTGTAGTTCATCAACGCTTCCATTGCGCACGCGAACACGAATACACAGGACACACACACGGATACACAGAACACACAATCACAATCACAAGAACACAATAGCATTTTTTGGCGCAACCAAAGAGCTTAAGTACAGATATTACGGTGGGAGGGTAGGAAGTGGTGGTTATCATTGTGTGGTGCTAGAATGATATTGCTTTTAATTTGGCATGCATACTTGAGTAATTGGTAAGGAGGGCGGGTTATGACAAAACACGGCTATTTAAAAAAGAAGAGAAAGAACAGAATGAAAAGTAAAAAACAAAAGCTAAAAAATGCGGTCCACCGCTGAATGATTTAATGCGGACTAGTAGCGCTTCGATACGGCCGCAGCTTCGAGCCGTTGATTGCTTTTGGAAGTGGATTTCCGGTCAACGTAGTCAACCAAAAAGTTGCTGGACCGATTTGCTCTGAGATTTTGTAAGGGCCGAACCACCGTAATTTGAATTTGCCAGTGGATCTATTTGACTTTGCATTATAAAAAGGTACAAGTGTCCTATCGAAAACACTGAAGTTTTCAGGTTTCTATCGTGCGTCCTTGCGTGTCTTAGTTGAACTTCGTGCATAGTTAAGAAACTGAGCCATCGGTTCTGATCTAACTCTCTGAGTGTGTCCAACCGAATCGCCAATGAGTCTTCCGGTAGAAGTTTCTGAGTGATTGCTACGCGTAAACTTGGTATGACTATCTCCATTGGTACTATAGCTTCTAAGCCATAAGCTAATTTGAAAGGTGTCAATCCTGTTGTTACCTTGTAGGTAGTCCGGTATGCCCATAACACTGCAGGTAGCAGTTGATCCCATCTTTCCGGTGATTCCATGATCAATTTTCGAAGGATATTCAGCAAAGATTTGTTTGTACTTTCGGCCAATCCATTAGCATGAGGATAATAAGGAGAACTAAATTTATGTGTGACCTGGAACGAATGTGTAAGTGCCTTCATTAGATTGTTTACAAAATGAGTGCCTTGATCTGAGACAATTTCCAGTGGTAAGCCAAAACGTGGAAAGACATCGGTTAGCAGACACTTTGCTACCGTAACGGCTGTAGCAGATCGTAAAGCCCAGGCTTCAGCCCATCTGGTTGCATAGTCTGTACAAGTCAGTATGTAACGGTTGTTACTGA
Source organism: Ceratopteris richardii (assembly GCA_020310875.1). Taxonomy (NCBI): domain Eukaryota; kingdom Viridiplantae; phylum Streptophyta; class Polypodiopsida; order Polypodiales; family Pteridaceae; genus Ceratopteris; species Ceratopteris richardii. Next base: position 70,351 of record MU262317.1, read on the forward strand.
AGATTGCTGGTGGTGTAATTGGACCGATAAAATGTAGACCCCACTTCTGGAAAGGTTCCATTGGTAAGATGGGTTGCAGAGGAAAAAAATGACGTTGTACAGGCTGACCCGATCTTTGACAAGTATCACATTGTTTGACAAACTGTAATATATCTTTGTACATCGTTGGCCACCAGAGACCACTTTGCAGAATTTTCCGGTGAGTTAGATCTGCAGCAAAGTGGCCACCGGAAGGAATCGAGTGAGCCAAAGTGATAACTGAGTTAACTTCATGCGGTGGAATACATCGAAGTAGGATTCCGGTGTGATCTACATAATATAATTCTCTAGCAATTAACCGAAATCGGCGGCTAAAAACTGCAATTTTCTTGCATACTGCTCTAGAAGTCTGAGATGGAAGGCAACCATCAATGAGAAAGGTCAAGATCTGATCATAATATGAAAATGGGATAGGTGGGTCTGCAGATTCTTCATTAATTAGTTCTGATACATAAATCGCGGGTGTCGTGTCATCTATGCCCACCGGAGCTTCATCGGAATCTAAGCGGGATAAAAAATCTGCTAAGGCGTGTGAACTGCCTGGCCGGTGAATGACTTCGTAATCAAATTCCTGCAAGAGTAAGACCCATCGCGCTAATCGACCACCTAGATGCTGCTGCCGAACTAGATAGACAAGTGCAGCGTGATCTACATGAAATGTGAGTTTACGGCCTAGCAAGTAATGTCTAAATTTCTTGACCGAATACTAGCCTTAGACATTCTCTTTTTGTTACAGAGTAATTTTTTCTCAGCAGGTGCTAATCTTCGACTTGCATAATATAGTGGTCTGAACCATTTATCAATTTGTTGCATCAATACACTTCCTATTGCTATATCTAAAGCATCAACAAATATATGAAATGGGGTGATCCGGTCGGCGGTTGTAAAATAGGAACTTGTGTTAATAAATGCTTTGAACGATCAAAGGCTATCTGGCATTCCTGGGTCCATTCAAATTGTCGAGGTGTTTTGCTTATTAGCTTGTTTAGTGGTATAGCCCAGATGAGCAAG
>MU262318.1:0-17500 GCA_020310875.1 Ceratopteris richardii
TCTCTCTCTCTCTCTCTCTCTCTCTCTCTCTCTCTCTCTCTCTCTCTCTCTCTCTCTCTCTCTCTCTCTCTCTCTCTCTCTCTCTCTCTCTCTCTCTCTCTCTCTCTCTCTCTCTCTCTCTCTCTCTCTCCACCCTCCCGCATCCCGCAGCCCCACCCTCCCGCAGCCCCGCCATCCCGCCCCCGTGTCTCTCTCTCTCTCTCTCTCTCTCTCTCTCTCTCTCTCTCTCTCTCTCTCTCTCTCTCTCTCTCTCTCTCTCTCTCTCTCTCTCTCTCTCTCCACCCTCCCGCATCCCGCAGCCCCGCCATCTCGCCCCCCGCAGGCCCCCACTCTCCCGCAGCCCCCCGCCACCCGCTAACCCCCCCGCTGACCCCTCCCCGCAGCCCCCCGCCACCCCGCTGACCCCTCCCCGCAGCCCCCGCCACCCCGCTGACCCCCCCGCTGACCCCCCCGCTGACCCCCCCCCCCGCCACCCCGCTGACCCCCCCCGCTGACCCCTCCCCGCAGCCCCTCCGCCACCCCCGCTTGCTTCCCCCACAATCCCCGCCACCATCCCCGCTGACTTCCCCGCCCCCCTCACACACTGCATGCTATACACACACACACCCACATAAACTCCCACACACATACTCATGCACACACCACGCTCACACATACTCACACACACACACTTCCACACACACCCTCAAACACACACACACACCGTCTCACACATACACCCATATACACACACTCCTTCACACTCTCTCACACACCTTCACACACACATGCACCCCATACATACACGAAACCCAGACAGAGAGGGAAGAAATGAGAGATGTTCCCTTACTCCGGAAGAGGTGGGTATAATGCTGAGGGCTTTGGGTTTTCGGAATGATTCACATCTTTATGTGGTATCAGGAGATGACTATGGTGGTGAAGACACTCTAGCTTCACTGAAGCATATGTTTCCAAACTATCATACCAAAGAATCACTAGCGTTGGAAGGAGAACTTGCTCCATTTACAGGATACTCATCACGAATGGCAGCCATTGACTTCATTGTATGTGCTGCAAGAAATGTATTTGTGACCTATAATAATGGAAATATGGCGTGCATCCTTGCGGGCCACAGGCACTATTTTGGTCACAAACAGACAATGAGACCCAATGCAAGAAAACTGGGTGCCCTTTTACGGCACAACGAGGGCACATGGGAGACCCCAAAGAAATGCGATCAGGGAGTAGGAGGCAAAGGAGGGGGGAAGATGTAGTACATCCTCTGAATGTGTCATTGGAAGAGTTATACAATGGTACTTCCTAGAAGCTCTCCCTCTCTAGGAATGTGCTGTGTTCAAAGTGTACATGCACTGGCTCAAAGTCAGGATCATCATCGAAGTGTACTGGTTGTCATGGCTCTGGGATTGGTGGAATTAAACTCATTATTCATCCTCCTTTCTCACACTCAACTGGTGTTTCTAAATCATCGGCAACACAAAGTAAGGATCTCAATTTGACTACAAAAGGGTGTGTGATAAAAAGTGCGCATGGTAAAAAGTGGAAGCGGAGAAAATACTATTGCCACCAACCATTCACGGCGACTATCTATTTTTGGGGACCCCAATTCAAATCAAGTGGAATATTTGACCTACCCCCCAATTTTGGGTGATTAACCGGCGTGTGATCAGTGGACGTGAAGAATCGGCAAGGCCCTCTTGACCTATTGGGGCCTATAAAAACAATGGACTTGTGCTCATTTGGGGTACATTTTTTTGGAGTTATTTTGCTGTGTGTATACGTGCAGAAGTTCTCTCTTGCACTTGGTGGTTTCAAGCCTATTGTAGGAGCTACTCTATAGTGTGGATACAGAGGGTAGGCTTCTCAGTGGAGGGCTATGAGCACTATAGTGTATGAGAGTGTCTTGGATTTTCTTTCTTTTCTGTGAGACACCATCGGAGTTATGATCTATACTCTTGAGCTATTCCTTCGTCAGTTGTATTGATCTGTATTTATCTGCATAGAGTACCACGAAGCTCTGAGCATTAGTTTTTGAGCATTACCTTGACAAATCTTGTAATCATCTTCTCTACTTTTTGTTAAAAGTGGATACCCCAGTACCTCCTCTACACTCTCTCTCTCTCTCTCTCTCTCTCTCTCTCTCTCTCTCTCTCTCTCTCTCTCTCTCTCTCTCTCTCTCTCTCTCTCTCTCTCTCTCTCTCTCTCCCTCCCTCCCTCCCTCCCTCCCTCCCTCCCTCCCTCCCTCCCTCCCTCCCTCCCTTCCTCCCTCGCTCCCACCCTCCCTCGCTCCCTCCCTCCCTCCCTCCCTCCCTTCCTCCCTCCCTCCCTCCCTCCCTCCCTCCCCCTCTCTCTCTCTCTCTCTCTCTGCTCCATATCAACTAATTACCTCTATGTAGCTTGATTCTACCTATTGTCCCTCTCGTTGCTCCCTCTCGTTGCTCCCTCTTGTTGCTCCCTCTCTTTCTCTCTCTCATCAAATCAACACTATGGAAGTAAGTGGATTGGTTTGTGAACCAGATCGATATGGAGGTTTCTCAACATGTCATCTCGTCATCGGCCTCTCATCAATCCCGACCATAATCCCATAAGTTCACACAACATGAATGTGAGAGCTTCAAGGTACATAGTCATCATCTAATTGATGATACTTTGTTATCATAACCAGATATTCTAAGGCCATGACAGTTCCTATGATAAAACACAAGGACCTATTTCTCTCTATTCATCAAAGTACATCTTTGAAGCATCACATAGATGCTTCATTCGAGGTTCTTCATCTTCACTTTCACTACCACTAGAACACTTCAAACTCGTGAGGTTCCAAAAGTTGACATAAAATTTCCCCAGTACTTAGTGTAAGTTTCTTGTGGAAGAAAGAAGAGGAGAGGTGAGGGAAGAGACATAGAAACCTCTCTCTCTCCCTCACTCTCTTTCTCCTCCTCTCTCTATTGGCATGGTAGCCTAAAATGGAGAGCTTGAGAGTAACATTCATGGACAGAGAATCAACACCCTAATCGTAAAGCATGAATGAATGAACAAGAAAAGGCAAGAAAGCATACCTCGAGAAAATCCATGGGGAAAAGAAATGAGCATTAGGGCATCTATTTATAACTTTCACCTAGGTCTTCTCTCTAGGACTCTAGAGTCTTCTAGCCTCCTCATTTCTATTCTTAGAGAACCTCCTCTTTTGTTTTGTCGTATTTTTAGAATCTGCTTCTTTTTCTTTTTCTATTTTCAAAAATCAAATTGTTTCTATTTTGCTCTTTCTTTTTCTTTTTCTCTTTTTCTCTTTTACTATTTTTTTTTCTTTTTTCTTTTTTCCTTTTTATTTTTGACTAAGGTTTTTATTTTCTTTCACACATGTGCAAACTCAACGAAACTAAGGAGTAGACTTAGGGAAAATCATGATTTTAAGATTCCAAACTAGGCCTGTTATGAACGAAATCCTAGGGCTTCTTTTTGCTACATCAAATAAATGATTTTATCTACATTTTGCCTTTCAAATTCAAGGATTTTCTAGGATTTGGGTTAGGTTTCAATGGGTCAAATTTAGGGTTTAAGGGGTTTTTTAGGATGAGAAGTTAGTTTCAAGGAGTAAAGGTTAGTTTTTTTCATTGGTTTGGAACAGTTTTCTAAGGGATTAATGATAAATATATAGTTGTAATGTACAAGTGAAATGTTTTCATCACTAAATCAATCGAATCAATCAACCATTTCAACGTTTTATGACTCTTTCTATCATTCTACACTCAAAAAATGACATCATAGCCAAGAAAACAATGAAATGAATTTGGTTTTCTTGATGTACACTCCCTGTGGGATTGCAACACCACATCTACCCGACTAAACCTACACATTGTCTCGATGGGCCAACCTACAAAATCCAATAGAAGTGTATCAAGTTTCTTTTGAAAACACTTTTTAGTTTTTATGTTTCTCTTTTCAAAAATTCAAATGTGATCTCATACATTCCATGCAAGTTAATAAAGATTAGTATAACTTTTAGAAAACAAAGCAGATGCAATCATATTAATAAATCAGAAAAGCAATCATATGAATAAATTGTATGCTTCATAGATCTTTCATTCATTCAACCCATTCGTATTGAGCAAATTATCTTAGCTACTAGCATATACTAAGCTCTACTACCTCAATTTGTCGAAAACATATCTTGTTTTCCCTATTTATCTCCTACGGTTCGGACTCTCCATTAGATATTTTCTTCTGCTTACTTTTTTATTTTATCGTTCTTTTTCCTTTTCTTTTCTTTCATACTTCTTCCCAGCTCAGCACTTTCCTTCTAATTCTTATGTTCACAAGTCATCCTATGCTAAAATCCGGTGTGATGCATGCACTTATCCACCCGGCCAAGTTTATTCCATCCCTCTACAGACCCGACATAGCACATGAAATGCAAAACTAGCCCTACATGAGATTGACGTCAGCTTCTCGCTCTAACCACCCGACGAGAGTGACTTCACCTACCTACCAACCCATATAGGCACATAATAATAGATAGGTCAGGCCTACGATGAAATGAGCATCCGTGTGTGGCCTTGATCACCCGACCAAGGTTGTTCCACCTACCTACTAGCCCATCGTAGCACACAGACAACACATGCACATACATATACTACTAGCATAAGTATGAAGGTTTTCCTAAATCATGATCTATCTAAAGGTAGGATCTCAGAAGAAATAAATAGTAGGAGCCAAAGAATCTCACTTAATAAGTGTTCAAATCTATCAGCATACATATGCCATGAGTTTAAGTATGCCATCACATTCCTGAGTTCTCACTCCCAAAAGTCCCTATCCAACTAACTAATTCTACTAATATCATTTTTAGTCTTTCATACTTCAGAAGAAACCATAATAGATGTTTGCTATCTTGACCATACTTAATTTTCTTAAACTTGTACAGATATTTGATATAATTCTTATATACAAAAATGCAATGCATATGTTCTTTCAAAAACAAAATTTAGATTGGAAGCATTTCATTTGATCATTTTTCTTCATCTTCAATGTTGTTCATCATCCAAACATTTCTCCAATTGCTTGATTTATTGTTCTTCATCAGCATCATTATTATTAACATCTTCATCATCATCATCCTCATCATCTTTATCATCATCATCATCATCATCAACCATCATCATCATCAAACATCATCATCAATCATCGTCATCATCAATCATCATCATTCATCATCGTCATCAATCATCATCAACAACCATTATCATTCAATAACCCTTGGTCATTCTTCTACGTTTTCATTCTGATTCTTCTTCAATCATACTATCATCCTTCAATATTTGCTAATATATCTTGAAAAGATGGTGTTCTACTTCTCTTGTTCTTTTTCAAAGTCTTAGAAGGCTTCAAAGTTGACCGTATGTTTCCCTCGATTCGCTTAATAATATCATCAAGCAACTATTTCTCTACTTTGTTAACTCATTTATCATATTTTATATCTTCTTGAGTTTCTTCTTTACTCTTTTCTTGTTGAATCTGTTTATCAAAGTGTAATTGAGATTTTAATCTCGTCACTTTCTCTTGATCAAATAATTTCTCATGAGTTAAAATTTTGGATCAAACGACACATATACATCCTAATCATCCTTTGATTTCTCTCAGATTTCGTTATCAGATTCTCTTTTATGATCTATTTCCATTTGTTCTTTTAATATTTGTTCAATGTTTTGTTTTTCAACCTTCACTTTTCTAGCTTTTTTTTTCCTCAATAGGTTTGTCTTGATTGTGAATAGATAGAACACTTGTTTCTTTTATTAGATCTATTATTATTATCTCATTTTGGTTTCCATATCTTTTGAAATGATTTTGGTTTAGTTTTGGTCTCTTCAAAGTATTCCTTCATCACACCTCTTTGTATATTCGAATGTAAAGGTGATCAATCTTCATATTTAAAAATTTTACTTTCATGTTCACTTACTAGTTTATGCCTGTGTGCACTTTCATATGTGAGGCAATCCCATAATATATGACCATATTGGTCACACCAAAAGCATCTTATAGATTTCTTCCATTCCAGTTATGTGCAAATAAGAAGAAGCATACTTGATTCATAGGTTTCATGCCTCCTAAACTAATGTACTATGAAAAGCAAGTCTTTCCCATCCAGACTCAGATATTGACTTGGTTGATGCTTCCATGGAATGATGGAATGATGAGAGAAGAGCTTTTATAATTGAGAATTAAGCAGTTGGAGCATTGCCTTTACCTTTCCTATTCATGATGCATACATCTACAATCCCAAGTAATGGAGCACTCTTTACCCTTTTCTCTTTTGAAGCGTGCGCCTACAAAAACCAACAAATCTACAAGGCGAGGTGCCCAGCAGGTAGATGTTCCTTGCGGGATGGGGAGGACACACAGGGGGCCTTATCCAACCTTTCATCACTCTCCCTCTTGAACTTCTTCTCTTTCCAACAATGTATTCATGCTATCATCAGAATTGTGCTTTACCTTGTAAACCTAGTTGCAGCCTATGGGTTTCTTTCCTCACGGTAATGGAATCTACTTCCATGATTCATGTCCATAAAGTGTAGCCATCTCCTCATCCATAGTGTTCGCCTAATCTTCATTTCCAATTGCACCTTCAAAACAAGAAGGTTAAACATCTTGTATTACCGTGGTCATGCAGGCACAATGTTGAGTCATGTTACTATCAAATATCAATAATTGTACTAAATTCTGACATTTTCTGAGATCTCCTTGGTCCTTGGTCACTTCTTCTTATTCTATCATGTGCATATGTCTTTCTCATTCCTAGAGTCTTCATAGAGGGCAATCAAAGTTTCTCATAAAGGGTCTTTTCTAAACCGCTTGAATCTCCATCAATGTCTTAAATACCTCTAATATTTTATTACCAAAAAAGATATTTTCTTTACCTTTCTTGGCTATATCAAGTGAAGTGGTTGGATTGAAGCTTCCACAAAATCTTCCACTCCATGGATTTGAGTTGGAACTATTACTTTGTGACACACCAAATCCACACTAAATTAGAGATGTGCACTTGAGGTTTAAGAATTTTCTTTGTTATTTGAGTCAAGATTAATTCTATCTTTGGCATCTACATAGAAGCTTGACATTTTATCAAAAACCATATCCCTACTTACCTTCACATGTGGTGCTATTGGGTTATAGCATATCTATACTTTTTGCTCAAGGAAGTACCCAATGAAGATAGAATTTCTTGCTTTTAGATCAAGATTCTCTTCAAGTGTAACTTGCAAACACTAGTCGGAGTTCTATTCATGATATATATAGTAGTATGCAGAACTTCAAATCAATAACAATGAAGCATATTTTTCTTAGCTCTGAAGGCTCTTTCTATTCCTCCACTATTTCTATTTTTTCACTTAGCAACGTCATTTTTTTGTGGTGTGTACCTACATGAAAAATGTTGTCCGATTTTATGCATTTTTGGAGGGTTTCTAAACTTGTTTGACATGTTTTAACCTCCTCCATCTGATCTCAATGTCTCAATATAGTTCCTTCTTAGATTTTCCACCATAGCCTTACAAATCTTAAAGTGATTGAACACCACAATCTTCTCTTTAGAGAATTATACCCATTATTTTCATGTATGGTCATGAATGAAAGTGACATAAAACATATATCCTCCCATAGATGTGGTCTTTGAGGGACCTCAAACATCTATATGTAATACTTCAAGCACATTCTCACTAACATGCTTGTCATACATAAAGGATGCCCTTGATTGATTACCAAATTGACATGCTTCACATACCATTTGCATCTCGGCAACCTTGAAATTCGGTAGCCCATTGAAAATCTCCTTTGACTGCATCAACTTTAGCTTTTGCAAATTTGTATGTCCACTTCGTTTGTGCCAAATATATTGGGGTAATTAGCAAGCCTAAGTGCTTGGCTAATAATTCAAGAATACTCACTCATTTAGTTATTCACAAGAGAGAACCTTACATGAGCACTTGCTTATGAATTTCATTGAACTCATCCTTGAGAAATGTAAAAAGACAAAAGAATATGGAATCTCGTGAAATCAGGGAGTTGAATCCACGACTCATGTGGTAGGAAGAATCAATTAAAATCATCCCTCATGTGTAGGATAACTTTTTGGCTAGGGGCAATTCAAATTCAAACTCAAATCATGATTATAAATAGATATGTTGTTAGTCATGGGCTAAGTGAGCCATTCTAAGAGGGATTGAGCTACAACTCTGAGATGGTGGACATGTTCCAGAGACCTACTTCATACAAGCTAAAATTGTGTTAAGGAGTGCAAAGTGGAATTCTTGAGCTTTCCATAAAGCACAAATAATCACCCAAGTACTTTGGAATATGATCCTCAAATCTTTCAATCAAAACAGATGAGTAGCAGTTTCAACTATGAACCAAAACTTGTTATTTTGGTCACTATACTTGTTCAAAGAGATGAATAATACTCCTATTTTCCTAGCAATGGAGTAAAATAATTTTGGGCATATCTAATGAACTTGGATAGATAACGTTTGCAAGTTATTTCACTTGAAGTGATGGGCCATTCTCAGAGAATGATGCTTAGCAAGTAACAGATGCATCTCGACATTCCATGGCACTAATAGTATGTAGACCGGTGAGCAATGTTTTGCTCATAGCTAGAGATTGGCTAAGGCAATAAACATGAAACCTTTTAACAAGAGCATAGACAATAAGTTAAATTTATATAACCTCAAGTCACTCAAAATGATCAAGTATACACTGAGAAATAGATCAATGAAACTCCCTATTCCCGGTGGTACATGATAGAGAAGAACATATGATATATATGAAAAATATCTATATTAATGCACATATATCACATTTACATTGGCAATGAATGATTGAACAATGTGAGGGCAATGATAGAGCTATGGTATGATCTCATATGTCACACAATTCCTTCTGAACTCTCTTTGAATCGGGCTCATAATACTTGACTTTGGAAGAACTTTTTTATAGCTAAAGTTGGAACTCTTCTTGAATTTGAAACTCAAACTTCTATCAAAATGTATCTCTGGATTTTAGGATCTCCATCTCCATCTTCTTCACTAATAATTTGTGAAAGGATACCCCTACATATTTGTGATTGAAGTAATTCCATATGTGAACTTTTACAAGGACTAAAGACTTCATCTTTTTCAAGAGATCTTTCATGTGCTAATACATGAATGCACATAGTTGTCTTAAGATGAATGATCACGCATTTAGGCTTGCAGTAATTGCACCAACAGCTCCCCATCAATCCTAATATGCTCGACATTCAATTCTCTTTAATCTTCTGTAATCCAATCATCATGTTGAACCTATTCAATTTAGTTCCATCCAAATATTTGGTTAGCATATGTAGAGATTGCACATTGGTTGATACATAGGACACTTGTATGTCCTTGCTAAGTAGCTTCTCTCTCAAATAATGATCATGAACTTCAATGTTCTTAGTCCTTGCATGATATACAAGACTAGCAGACAAAGAAAGTGAGCTATTGTTATCTCCAAAGATCATTGAGTGTATGTATGTAGCCCAAAATCTGAGTAGAGTAGTTTTAATCACATTGCTTCTTGTGTTGCATTTGATAGGCCTCTCTATTCAGCTTCACTTGATGACAATTCCATAGTTGGTTGTCTCTTTGATGACCATGATATCAACTTTGATCATGCAAAAGATAAGTAGCCCGAGGTGCTCCTCCTATTATCTGTTGGGCTAGCCCACTCTGCATCAGAGTATAGCTTGATATCCAAGTAAGATGTGAATGGATAAAATAGCCCTTCATCTATAGTACCCTTTAGATACTTTAGCATCCTTTTCATAGCTTCCATGTGAGGTTTCCTTGGTGTATGCATGAATCGACTCAATGTACTTACTCGATAGCATATGTCCACTCTTGTTAGGGTTGCATAATTGAGACTCCCAACAAGACTTTCATAACCCATAATGTCTTCAAGTAGCTCTCCTCCATGATTATTTAGTTTGTGGTTTAATTCCATGAGTGTACGTGCATTTTTTGAATTGTCCATCTTGAACGTAACTAGCATATCATGGATGCACTTCTGCTAAGTACTGAAAATACTAGAATCTGTATAAATAATCTCTAGAAAAAGAAAATATGTGAGCAATCCAAGATCATTGGTCTTGAAATCTTCCATTATCTGAGCCTTGATTTTGTTGATGACATTGGCATCATTCCCTATAATAATGATATCATCCAAAAAAATTGATATATAAATAACTTTTGAATTAGTGTTCTTTATGAATAATGAAGAATCTAGCTTGCTTGCAACAAAGCCTTGGTCCTACAAGTATGTGACAAGCCTATGGTTCCATGCTCTAGGATCTTGCTTTAAACTATATAGTGCTTTTCATAATTTACATACAAAATCAGGTTTATCTTTGTCTTCATATCCTGGTGGTTGAGCCATGTAGACCTCTTTAGAGATCCATCCATTAAGAAATGCATTTCTAACATCTAATTGGTACAAGTTTCAATTCTTTGAAGTAGCAATACTTACTAAAACTTTGATAGTAGTTATCTTAGCTACAGGTGAGAAGGTGTTCACATAATCCACTCCATGGGTTTTAGCAAACCCCTTTGCTACTAGTCTTGCTTTATATCTGTTGATTCTCCCATTCGAATTCTTTTTCACGTTGTAAATCCACCTGGACCCTATTACCTTCATGAACGATTTTTAGGGAACCAAATCCCAAGTGTTATTCTCTTGAAATGCTTCAACTTTTCTCTGCATAACTTTTGTCTATTCTTGTTTCTTTTTGGCTTCTTCAAATCAAGAAGGTTCTTTTGACATAGAGTTTTTAGCCATATATATAGAATGCTTAGTGACTAGTGATGTGCCATAGCCATACCTTATAGGATTCTTGCTCTCCCTTTGAGATCTTCTAAGTGCTTGATTGGATGACTCTCGAATGTGTTCCAATCGTTTAAACTTTTTCTTGCCTTTGGAATTCCAAGCTTTGAAATCAATCTATTCTTCATCTTCTCAGTTTACATCCTCTTATGTATGTGGTTCTTCTTGAGTTAGATTTGGAAAATCATTTTCCAAATAATAGGGTAGCTTTATTTTCCTACAATCATCTTCAAACCAAGAGTTGTTTTTATCAAATACCACATCCCTACTCTCTATAAATCCTTTGTTAGTGGGATTATATAACCTATATCCTTTGTAATTCTGTTCATAGCCAATGAATGGGCATCTTTTAGCTTTTGGATCAAGCTTTCCCCTAATCTTTGATGGTACATGTGCATAAGCAATGCACCAAAAGATCTTACAATGATTAAAGAAGAACTCCTGCCATTCCATGCCTCATGAGGTGTCATTCCATCTAGAAACTTTGATGGAAGCTGATTAATTAGATAAGTGGATGTGGAAACAGCCTCTACCCATAGATAACTAGGGAGCTTTTTCTCATTCAACATTGATCTTTCAGCTTGTACTATTAATCTATTCCTTCTATCTACCACTCCATTATGTTCAGGAGTGTACCTTGTTATAATATCTCTCTTTATGCTTTTGTCCTCTAAGAACGAGTCAAACTCATTTGAGAAATACTCATCACCTCCATGACATTGGAGCCTCTTGAATTGTCTATTTCTTTGATTCTCAACCAATGCCAAAGACTTCTTAAAACAAGTGAAGACTTCATCTTTTTGCTTCATAAAGTAAAGTATTGTCCATCTCCTATAGTCATCTATGAATGAAACATAATACCTTGACCTTGAGATTGATGGTTCTCTACTAGGACTCCACACATCTATGTGCACAAGTTCCAAGTAGTCTTCATACATGTATACTCTTTGTTGAATGGTTGCCTATGTGATTTGCCAAATTGGCATGCTTCACATTTGTAAATCATGTGTTGCTTGGACGCATCTGGAAGTCCAATCATACTCTGATCTCTGCATATTTGCTTCAATGTCCTTTCACCTATATGACCTAGACTCTTATGCCATATCTCCAATTCAAATTGGGTTTGATCTTTGTAATTGAAGAGAGCAATATTCCTTGTATCTTCAACTTCAAATGTAAAACGTCTAAAAGATTTCTCACCTTTTGCAATCTTCTTGAAGCCTAGGTCAGGGTCATCCACATATGTTTCCCCTTCTCAACAATCTGTCCAACATTGATTAGGGTTTTTGTTATTTTTTTCACACACAATACCCTACTTAGGAGATTTATGTTAGCATCAAAGGCTTTAACATTTCCAATCTTCTTTACTGAGTTCTTGGTGTCATCACCTTTCTAGAGTGCATGCTTTACTTTGGGTTCTTCAAGATCAGACAAAAATGCTACATTTCCTACTACTCGATTGGAGCAATGAGAATGAATATACAATAGGTACTCATCATCTTCACCTTCGTTGGTTGTCATATTCATGAGTAGTAGGGAAACCTCTTGATCATTTGTATAGTTTTTGTAGTCTCTTCTTCCTCTTAAGCCTCCTTGATAGTTGTTGTTGTAGCCTTGGTTTTAATTATGATGATAGTTGTTTCCTCCATTATTGAACATGCCTCTTAATTTTCCATAGCCTCCATGGAAGCCTCTTCCTCTCTAATTCTTTTTGTTCCTAAAGCATTCATATTTGGTATGATTATTGAAGCCAAAAATATTGCAAGGTGAATATTTGTATGGTCTTTATGCCTTGTTTTGCTCCTCTGCCCTTTCCTCCAGTATGTTTTCCTTTACTTGTGAAATTCACTTGAGAGGTACTTTCCTCTTCTTCATTCCTCTTACCTTTGTCTTTATCTTTACTCTTAGTTTTATTTGTGTAAAGGAGAGAAGATTGATTATCTCTAGAAGTGTCTCCATTCTTGTTGAGCTTTGTCTCATGTGTAAAGAGTTGCTCCCATCAATTTATTGAGGTCAGGTATGTGCATGTCCATATATAGGTCCATTGCTATGGTAAAGGACTCCCATTTCTCATCCGACTTGATGGAGTTTATGATTTTCTTTACTATCTACTCCTCTTCTGCTTCTTCTCCATTACTTCAAAGTTGATTAGCTACATCCTTCATCTTGGTCACATAGTTAGCTACACTTTGCTTTGGTTGCTTCTTCAAGGTTGTGAACTCCATCAAAATCTTGTTCTTCCTAGCCCTTTTATTTGATGAGAAGTATGAAGAAACTACTTCCCAAGTCTCTTGGGAGGTCTTTTTACTCCTAATATGAGGTAATAAGAAATCAAATATTGTGTTGAGTATATAAGACCTCACTAGAACATCATTTGCACACCATGCAGCTAGTCTCTCTTGCTCCTCTCTTGTAGGTTGAAGTTTGCATCTAAGGGTTGGAATTTCTTCATCTCTATATATGTTTCCATAAAATCTTATTCCTTGGAGGTACTCCTTCATCCTTAGGGACCACTGTGGATACTTTTCTATGTGCAATTTGTCAATAAATAATGGAATACTCAATCTCGCATTCTACATTGATGTTGCTCTGATACGATTGTTGGAGGAGATGGTGGACATTTTCCAAAGATGAGATGGTGATGCAAACTCTTGCTTCACACCAGCCAAAATGGAGTTGAGGAGTGCAAAGGAGACATGTTGAGATATATAGAAAGCACAAATAACCATACAACTACTTTGGAATATGATCCTCAAATCAATGGATCAAAATAGATGAGTAGAAGTTTCAACTATGAGCCAAAAATTCAAAAAGAGCTCCAACTTTAGCTATAAAAAGGGACTTCAATAGTCATGTTTTATGAGCGTGATTCGAGGAGATTTTAGAGGGAATTGTGTGAAATATTGAGCTCATATCATAGCTCTATCATTCCCCTCACATTGAGCTATCATTCATTGCCAATGTAAATGTAATCTATGTGCTTTAATATAGATAATGTTCATATATCTCATATCTTCTTCTCTGTCATGTACCACTCAAAACATTGAGTTTCACTGATCTATTTCTTAGTGTATGCTTGATCATTTTTAGTTCTTTAAGTTGATATAGATTTAATATATTGTCTATTCTCGTTCTAAAAATTTTCATGTTTATTGCCTTAGCCAATCTTGAGTTATGAGCAAAATAGTGTTCACTCGTCTGCATATTGTTAGTGCTTGAGAATGTTGAGATGCATCTCTAGCTTGCTAAGCATCATTCTCTGAGTATGTTCCATCACTTAAAGTGAAATAACTTGCAATAATTAGCTATCGAAGTTAGTTGGATACGATCAAAAGGATTTACTCAAATTCAGACTTCTACCAAAAAGTATCTCTAGATCTTAGGATCTAAATCTCCATCTACTTCACCAGTAATTCAAGAAAAGATACTCCTAAGTATTTGTGATTGAAGAAATTCCATATGTGCACTTTTACAAGGAGTAAAGACTTCATCTTTTACAAGAGATCATTCATATGCTAATACATGAGTGCACATGGTAGTCTTAGGATGAATGATCAAGCATTTAGGCTTGGAGTAATTGCACCAAAAAAATGCAAATGATGAGTATAAATAGATATGCTTTTATTCAAGGGCTAAGTGAGCCATTTTGAGAGGCATCAAGCTTCAACTATGAGCATACATTAAGCCTATACTACCTATGCGTGGTCCTCTTCACTTCTTTTGTATCATATAATCATTAGCACATACATTTTGATACATCTCGGGAAGTATATCTCTCTACTATTCTCTGTAGCATCTTCATCATTACAATGACTTTGCGAAATTAATTTCTCTACATGTACTCAATCATTTTCAATACTTTAACTTGGATGAGTAATACTAAAGCCCTTACTATGTGCATATCAAGTTTTGTCACATTTGGTGGAGGAGATCTCGAGAGGACTCATAGAAGGTGAGTATGTTTGCACATCTTTTAGACCTTGAAATGTGGGGATGACTACCCTCACTTGTCAGATTCATTTCTCAGTGCATGATGTGAGTAAAATGATAACATAACTTGGTTTAATTAGCTTCACATTCCAACTAGATGTTTGCAAAAGCTCTCTAGTCAATTCATCCCAAGTTGTGAGGTTTGAGGAAAACACTGAGTACTTCTATCCCAAAATGGAAGATTTCTTCACATTTCTAGTACATACAAGTTATGTTCTTGATGAAAACTTTTGGCAATGATGTTCCAAAGCACTTTATGGTTGCAAATGCATTAATGTGAAGCTTAAAGAGTTTATTAAGCATCCGTGGAGGTAAAATGGCAGGTGTAGAGCAGGTTTTGTGCAACACCAGCTCATGTCTAGAGCTTACTCATCCATCTCCCAAGAGTGGTATTAGAGCAGCAACAAATCAACATGGGAGATGGATTCCCATCGTCCATAGAAAAATTGAATTGAGGTTACCAAAGTCTTGTTGGAAGCTTGAACTATGCTAATCTAAGATATATTGTGCTAATTCAATTCATGCACACTCCAAGGAAGCATCAAATGGAACTATTAAAAAGAATCCTAGAGTATTTGAAGGGTACAATTAATGAAGGGTTATACTACCCTTATACATCTGATCTATATGTCAAATTATTTTTTGATGCAGATTGGGCAAGTTTTGAAGATGATAGGAGAAGCACATCAGGTTATCTTACCTTTGCAGGTATGAATTTTATTTTTTCTCAGCTTTAATTAGGCTCAAGAAGCACTTTGTTTTGACATTTCCTCATAGTTTTATCACCATTTGATTGGAAGGGTCGAACACTTGATGACCAACTCTAGAAATGTATAGGGTCATCTTCTTGAAGCCCTTATAATGAACAAAAAAGAACTCCAAATTTCATTTTCTTTCTGCCATTCTCTAGATCAACATATCTACTTTGGTCTCATAAAATTTGAATTTGAAATTCAATCAAGTACACATTCAAATGTATCATTCTATCTCTCTTACACCTGCATTTAGCTGAGCCTAAAAATAATGCAACTGCACTTTTATATTATCTTCTAACTATGATGATAAATTCAAAAATCTTTGAATTTTTTTTGGTGTATAATAGGTTATATACTTGATTAGATTCTCCAAGGAAAGAATTTGAAATTGGAGTTTCCAATATGGAAAAAACCTTTTATTCATCAAACACATGTACCACTATTTGGAAAATCCTCACCAGAGCTGGTTTTGAGAAGAATAGGTCATTTGAATTAACAATTGTTTTTTAATTTCCTCGACATTTCAACGGAATATAGCTTATACTATCTACTTTTATTAGTATAAATGTCATAGTATTTGAGCATTTAAAGCTTTCAAAATTACCAAAATACTAAGCCTCTATACTTGCAATATTTTAACAATTTCGAGAGGCTCACTTTCACTCTTTTCTTTATATCTCCTAAATGGAGATACATATCATCTTGATATTTTTTAAGCACCATTTGGAGGTGTGTAGCTAATCTTATAAAAAAAATCATTGAATTGGAGTAAAGGATCTAAGAGAACCAATCACCTCTAGATGACATGGTCTTTGGTCATTTCATAAATTCCTGAGGTTGCCCTTTTATGTGTAGAGATTTTTTGACCCATCAAATGATCTTCAAAAACAACAAAACTTGATATCCACAAAGTCTTTATGTTAATCTTTAGTATCCATTAAAAATCATGCAATTTGAATCTCGCAACACAGATAAATTTCCTTTGTAAAAGGCCTATGCCACTTGTTTTAGGTCTCTACCTCTATTAGCAACACTTCCATTGCAGAGGTCATTTGACCTATGTAAAAGTATCCAAATTACTTGAAAATTGGATTCCTTAAGGAGAAGACTATGTGATACTTGCCTAAAAATCTCAAAAAATTTGGGTATTCCATCAAAGAGAAAAATCCAAATCTCTATGAGGCTGCTACCTCACTAACTATTTGCTGAAATTTTCTTTAACCTAAAATGTCGAGATATGTTAATCCTTATAATTAAACATAATCATTCATTTTCTTGGATGGAGTATGACATGGAGACATTTCCATGCATACAATTATCATCTAAATCAATGCAAACCAATAAAGAATCCAAATCATCTCATGGAAAATGGATTCTTTAGAATATGCACTTTTTAATGAAAGTGAATATCAATGGATGTCATTCTAGTCATTGTGCTTCTTGCACATTCATTAACCTAATCACAAACAATCACATAAAACCATTTAATACTTGTATTGATGATCATAACCATAGCACTAACTTGTGTCGATTAAGGATAAAATTCTATATCAAGTATATAGACTCTCATCAAGAATAATTCATGTGCTCATAAGTTACTGGATGAAAACACATCTTAGTTGTTCTTGAGGGATATACCTTTTTCATTAACTTTCTAAAGGAAAAATTAGCCTATTCATGATATTCCTATCACATATGTTATTTCTATCACATATGTCATGATCACCCTAACTCATTGTGGTGATACATTAAAAATGATCTTCTATAGATAGAAAATGCATCATGCACTTCACCTTTCTACAAATCATATCATCTATGAATGCATGCATTCACTCATGCATCTTTTTCTCTACTTCAGTTACTTTATA
>MU262318.1:22500-71369 GCA_020310875.1 Ceratopteris richardii
CAATCATCATTTGCCTTAGCAGACTTCAACTTTTTTGGCTTCTACAAAAAGAAGAGAAGAACAATGATTATTGACATGGATATGATGGCCTTAACTCGGTGCCTGACATCAATCAGTGGCAAGACATCGATGTCAAGCATCATCCACTTTTAGTAGAGAATCGATACCTTCTAGCAAGCAGTCGATTCCTAGCATCGATTCTCTGCTGAAAGTTGATGCTTGGCATCAACTTCTTGTGAACAAGTCCATACTAAGCATCGCACCTCTACCACAATTCAATGTTTGGCATCAACTTCTTGCTAGCTGTCGATGCCATGCAGCCAATTTCAGTAGAGACTCAATGTCAGACATCAACCTATGGCAAGAAGGTGATGCTAGGCATCGACTTTGAGTAAAGAGTCGATTCCAGGCATCTACTTTTTGCCAAAGTCAATGCCAAGCATTGAATCCCAACACAAAATGGAACAAAAGCATCAGGAGATTAGTCGATTCCAGCACCTACCCAATCACAAAAGAATATAATGTATTCTAGCAATGCTTTCTATGATGAGGTAGTTAGATAATCTACTTGGACTACTCCAAGAGAAGCATCCCATCCTCTTCATCATTACCTCTTGAATCTTCATATATACTTTGTGACTACAATCACAAATGGGGATAAAAGTCAATGACTTCAGTAATGAAAATCACAAAGCAAAGTAGAGTTTAGAAACTCTTACTTAGTTGTTGAGATCAGTGAACATCTCTTGAACACTTAAATCCTTGGAAATTGCTCTTGATAACATTGATATTATGAAGGTATCTTCCTTGATCCCTTGTAGGGCTCTCCATGGTATCAACTTCATATCCTTAGCAACCTCTTGGATATCCCATATTTCACCTCTTATGAGGCCTAGTTGAATCCAAGGGTCGAATTTCCCCAACGCATCTTATTTCAAATTCTCATTGACAACAATCCCAACCTCAATGAGACATTGCTTCCTCAAATTAGGATGTACTCTTCCATCATCTCTCCTTAGAGAATCTTCATACTCATGGTGGAAGAAGTGAATTCGCTCAATAGATGACATTTTGTGCCTATAGTCATTTTCATTATTATGGTCCCAATCTAGGAGCTTGGCCTCTTAAATACTAAGTCCTACATATATCTTGCACTTTGCATACCTAAAGAAGAAGGTTGTGGGGTGCTCCTTCACCAGCTGACTATAGGCCTTTGGAGAGTGTGATCCACCAATCACATAGTACATGTAATCCTCAAACAAACCCTCATTCAAATCTTCCATAGAGCTTCATTCGTTTAGGTCCACCATCAACAAAAATGGAACTACAATTGCATGAGATTATGTGGCTCCCTTATCTCAAGGGCCTCCTCCCTTGTGAGTAGATCAGTTGGTGGTTTGTGGATAATATTTATGGGAAGGTGGAATAGCTACCCTTCTAATAATTTTTCTCTTTGCAATGACTTCCCTCATCTTGTTCTATTCAACACCCCAAATCCTAGATGCAAGTTCTCCACCAAGTGAAAGGATAACATCCTCTAAGTTAGAACTTGACTAAGTGGATACTTCATCTATAGTTTTCTTCCACTTCTTGAGTAGTTTCTTCTATATGCATTGCTTACCATTTGCCTTTATTGGGGTTGTTGTATTTTGCTATGTTGGCATTATGTTCCCTTAGATCCAATGCATTAAATCCTTGATTAGATTCTGAGATTCCATGTTGTCACTCCAGCACAATGGTGAGTACCAACATGAGGAGATCCACCTCATAATTGTCAATCCGTGGAGACGTGAGGACTAGTATGAAGACTATGAGCAAGTGAAGGCACAAGTGCGTGAGTGAGAAGCACACAAACATTCACACACATACACACACACGCGCACACAAGGCAAGAAGAAGGAGAGGAACAATGGAGTCCTTTGCACTAGTCAAAAAGTCTTTTACATAAGCTTAATTCACCAACAATCTCCCCCCAAAAATGAGCTTTCTAGATCTTTTTATAGTTTTCTCACTAGCTTTGGCCTTGTCCAAATAGGTTCTAGAGCCTATTTGAGGGCTCAAACTGAGTCTACAAATTATGAAAATTGGTATGCAGCTAGTTCTAATACTCCTCAAGCTCGAGGACTCCTCGGCTTGAAAAAAATGGAGTCTATTCTACCAAAAACGGAATTTACAATGTTTGTGTAGTGATTAAAATCACTTGAGTTGTGAATGGTCCATGGAAAAAATGATTAGGCTTTGTTGTCGTATTGTGCATGACGGCTCTGTTGTGCTGGTATGCTCTTTATCTGACTTGTATGCCAACACTCCCCCCTTCCTAGCGTTTGTCGCCCCTGACTGACCTCTCTTCTATAGGGTGGTCGATATAGTATTGGATGACATTGGTGGCTAATTCATGTTCTACTATCCTTAAGCCTCTTGCGAGGTCAGCTTCCAATGCATCCCAATTTATTGCACCGGGGACCTCTGGTTGCGGTGTGGTGTAGTACTCGGAGTACATGGCTTGTTCACAAGCAAAGAGATGGAGCAGGTGTGTTGGCTTCGGTGCGAAGACCTCTGAGTGATACTCCCAAAAACCTAATCTGAACATTTCTTCGAATGTCTGTTTATAACATGCAGGGAGGTATTTGATGCGTGCATGCCAGGGGTAAGCCACACGAATACTAGGGGTGGTGCTCATGTCATACACCAAATCGTAATTTCTATTGATAAACCCCGGTAGACGTACCTGTGGTGCTGCTGCATTTCTAAAGGTTTTCAGTACTTAAGCATCATTTGGGCCGCCACATTTGGCATGGGCTTCAGTCGAGGCATCCAATGTCGAATTGTGGCCATCATGTACGCTATTGATGGTGGTCCCTGCAGCGGTGCTATGTATGGGTAGTTTAGCCATTCCTTGCATTGTGCATTGTTCCGAACTTTAATGTTGAATGCTTTCCAAGACCTACGCCGTGGAACTGGACCGTAGCATGGATTGTACAGGAGATGTAAAGGCGCATTGTTCCATGTCCGCAGCATGTCAGGATATGTCTCAAGAAGTTTCTTCCGCCATGTTGGTTGACGAATTTTGCCTTTTTGCACGTCTAGAGGAAGGTCTTACGATTGAAATTGGGTAGCGAAGGTAGGAATCTTGCCTGTGATTTCTGCGTTATAATGTGCCAAAATGATATAGTACGGCCTGTATTGGAGTTCTGATGAGAGGATAAGGCATCTAGATGACAGGTTCTTGAAGTAATTGGATTGTAATACAGTGTCTTCTATGACCCTCATGGCGTGATTTTGGTTCACTCTTCATGTGAACTCCCAATTTCCTCCACTTGTCGTAGCCAAGGGGGTCATGGTGCTTCGAACGTATCCTGACCTTCTTCTGTTTGTTGACCTCCTTGGAATGGTTGTGGGTCATATTCTTCTTCAAACGTTTGTTCCACCGGAATTTGTACTATTTCCTCATCGATGGGAGCCTCAGGTGGGGAAGGTGGTCTCTCATATTGTAGTAGACGTGCTTGCAATTCTGTGACCTGTTTCTAGAGATCTTTTAAGGCCTCTGAGTCTGTGAGAAGTGAAGCCGCAAAGCAGGTGGTTTGAGAGGAAGCTGTTGTTTATTTTTGGTGTTTCTGCTTCAGTTGACCCAGTTCCTCTGATAACTAGTCATGGGCTTCAAGTAGGGTTGCATAGTCTTCCAATATTATCTTGATATTATCGGGGGTCATAGCATGAAACTTTGAGGGACTGATGGGTGCCCTAGGTGTGTTTCCGATAGCTGCTTCTAGGTTTTCCTGATTCTGTAATTGTAGGCGTCGATTCTCTTCATGAGCGGCTGCAAGGTGTCCTTTGAGTAGGGCCATATTTCGTTGAAGCTTTGAATTGCGTTCTAGCTATGTCCGTAGATGACCTTCTACCACTTGTATTGCTTCTTGGTCTGTGTTCTGGAATTGTACCTCCAATATGCTATGAGCCTCTTGTAGAGTTTGGAATTGTGTAAGGAGGCGAGCATTCTCCTCTTCTAGTGTAGCAAGACGATGTTGCAGTACCTCCGAGTGCTCTTGTAGTCGTGGATTATGTTGTTGGAGCTGATTGTACTCTAGTCCTTAACTGTGATATACATGCGAGCATAGTGTCCAATGCATTGCCTATGGATGAGGGTGTGGTGTGTACAATGGAAGAGTACAATGGTGGTGTGGTGTGTACAATGGGAAGGGAATTGGGGAAGGAGAAAAGTGAATGATGTGTCTATTGAAGAGGTGTGTGTGGGTGAAATTGGTGGAGGGGGAATGGGAGGAGGTGGAAGCGTGGGGGGAGGGGGAGGTGCCATGGGTGGTGAAATGTCCATGCTTTCAGGAGTGGATGCGAGTGTGGTATCTACCATATACATTGAAATGGTAGGTGGTATGTGTGTGAAAGTGTTGAATAAGTGAGAAGAGGGTGGGGGAACTGAAAATAGAGGAAATGATTGAGACCGGGGTTGAAATGTTCTTGAAAGAAAGGCATGGAGGGGTTGGAGAATTGGAGGGATGGGGTTTGGGAGGTGAGATGCTGAAGGCACGGAGGCCATAAAAGGTCGCGTGGTAGCAGGGAATCCCAAGAATATGGATCTAGAATCGGGATGGCCTATGGCTGAGGGCATGGGGGATGGATGTCCTAGGGCAGGCTCTATGAGCGATTCGGTGGATTGTGTAGTGATGGTGGTAGCTTCATAGATTGGGTTTTCACAGGTGGAGAATAGGGTTGAACTAGAGGTAAGATGAAGGTTTGTTCGGTGGGTTGAGTGGTCGAGGTGATCTCCACGGCTTCTGCTCTAGGAGGCGATGGTGGGGGTGTGGGTGGTAGTGGCTCGGTTGATTCATCATGGGTGACTGAGTGCTCTTGGCCAGAAGTTATAGCTGCTTGGGAGGTTGTCTTAATGGGTTTTGATTTAATAATAGGCCCTTCTGCTCTTTTAACGGGGATCTGGATGTTTTTGCCTGGCCACCGTCGTGTTTGGAATCTTCGTGGATCATATTGAACTGGAGACCTCCGAATCACGCTTCGAATTGCTTCTACTACCCCATAGGTTTCTGCCATCAATAAGAGACCTTCACTGTATTCTGAGTCAACTCCTGCTTCTTCCAAAAGCTGAACCATGAGCACCCTACTCCTCTGTTCGGTGAGCAATTGTTGCGACCTTACTTGTTCCATTATTTGGTATAGCCTCCGGAGTTCTGCTGTATAAGCTGGGGCCTCAGTTGTTTCCTCTTCTTCTGCTTCTGAATGTTCCTGTTGTTGTGACAAAGTTCTCTGTTGTTCCTCATCCCAATGTACATGGCGGCCTTCTGTGGATTTCCTTCTTCTTTGGGAAGAGGTGCCCTGTTCTTCTGCATCTGAATAGAACTCCACATCACAGAATTGTGTATTTTGCAAGAATGATTCGAAGTCGAAAGTGCCCATCCCTTCAGTGCCCCTAGTTGTAGGAAATTTGAATTCACGAGGGACAGGAGGAGCGGAGGGGGCAGCTTGTGTTGTAGCTTCAGATCTAGACCTGGGTATTCTAATGGTAAAGGGAGGTACGGTGGTCTCTCCTCGTGGCGATGCTTCAGGAGTAGTTAGAACTTCACGTGTCTGGACACAAGGGATCCAACCCCTCATGCGCTTGGATTGATGTGTGGATGTCTTGAGCCTCTTAAACATTTTTAATTGTGCCCAAGTTAAAGCACGTTCAATGGGTACATCGTATGCTAAGCACCGGTAGATAATGCGTGTGATTGCATAGCAACCATTCACCACTAATTTCCTAGATGACCTTTTATTTGCTTCATACAACTGCTCCACAATCCATACAGGAAGCTTAATCAGTAACGCACCTGTCTCTACCAAGTAAAGAGCGAACCAGATTCTTTTGTGCGGTTGTGTGAAGCGGTCTTGACCAGGGAAAGCAAAATGTTGCATGCACATACGGAGAGGGATGGATACGTTTGGTGTGAGTGCTGCCATATCTTTCAACTTCAGTAGTTTCTAATCCTTCATGTTAGTAGGAATGAGAGCATCCTTCTCAGAAGGTACATGTGTACCGTGCATATTCAAAGCAGCGCTCACCAATTCCAGTGTAAGTTCAAACCTTTTCAACTCCTTGTTTCCCAGCAAGGAAGGAAGTACGAATGTTCCTGGTTTGTCCTTTTCTTTGTTAGCTTGTAATGTGGAGACCAAATAATAGCATCAGAGGAGATCTGGTTTAGGTAGTGGTGCTTGAAAGTATTCGGCTAGCCCTGCACATTGCCATATGGTATGGAGATCTTCTGTGTTCTATAGAGTCTCAAAATCCTTGGAGAAAAATTGGAATCGGACCCATGATCTGTCATACTCGCACTTAGACTCCCATATATACTTGGCCTCTCCTAATGGACCTGGCATGCCATTGAACCAATGAGAATTGGCATGGACTCTCTCTGTGATCCCTGTGGGTGGATCCGGTACCGGGATCTATTGAAGGTGTTGTAGCTCCATAGGTCATTCAGTTGGTGGCACATCAACAGGTAGACTATCCACATCAATTCCTGCAGTACTTACTCCTGCCTGTGAGCTTGGACCTGCTGCTTCTGCCATGAGAGTGCTTGTAGTTGCTGGTGCTTATCTGCCACAAGAAGAGAGAGGCACATTAGCATTGCATAGGAAACAGGATGTTATGGTGTTCCCTCCACAATACCAACATGACATTCCGAGTGGTTAGAGGTTAGTGGGTGAAGTGTTCATGATGTGTGTACATGTGGGTTAGTAGGTTAGGGTTCACTCTAGATGCATACTTTGGATGTGCAATGTTCTCAGAATGCACCTACATCAGAGGGGAAGGATTTAGAGAGGTGGGTCAGGGGGTTTGATATGGGGTTTAGGTCTCCAAACTTTGATGCTCGAATCATTGCTTTTATTGGCGATGATGTGTGAAGGTTTGCGTACTAGAGTGTGTTGGGTTTGGGACCTTTTGGGTACCCATTTCCAAACATTCCGAGGCGTGACCAAGAATGTGGTGGTGTGGAGTGTAGATGTTTGCCTTTCGATGGGAGCCAATAGGACTCGTGAGTGTTGGTTTGACCTTGTGATTGGAGGTGAAGTTATTTGAGCTAGTAAGAAGGTCTTGGGCACCCATATTTGTCTAGCTTTTGGGATCACCTTCATTGACTGCTTTGGAACCCAAATAGAAATGGTTTGTCTAGATTGATGCCTAGGGTACTCCTTCGCTGTAGTCCTCGACATTGTAGCTTGCTTGATGCTTCTTTGGAATCCTGTCTCTAAAGCCGAGGGTTGTTCACCTTTGTGTATCCAGATGTGCTTCATGCCATGGGGTATTCTGTATTGTACCGGTTGGTGTTCCTTCTTCTTGGTCCTCGGGCTCCTCTGTATCGTTTATTTTTTGGCTTGCTTTCCTCGAATTCTCTTTGGAAAAGAAGGGAACTCCTCGTTGACTTCTGTACCTTCGTCATGAGTGGCAATCTTTTGCACCATAGAACTTTGGTCAAGAGTAGCATGGTTCATTTCAGGTGGACTCCTGGAAGGACCAGGATTCGGTGCCTCTTCTAGCGGCCTATGTGCTTGATTTTCTAATTCAATCGTTATGTGGTTTTGGCCTACCCATGCCTGAAGAAGTCCACTTCTTAGGTTGAGGCTGACTGCATGATCATAGATCCAGTCTTGGCCCAGGACAAGAGGTTCGGTAAGATCCTCGTCTTCACACACTAGCACTTTGACTGCCATTAGCACCTCTTGAATGTAGAGGGGATAACTTCTAGGGTTACAAAAGGCCATCGGTCGATTATTCTATGGGAATGTCCACCTAAAGCCTCGCACATGGCCATGGGATAGCCTAGAGATTCTTGAGTGTCAAGCATAGGCTGATCTCTACCTTGTCTCCTCAATTTCATTCGTCGGATGCGTTCTAAAGATTGTGCCTGTGCTTCTTCTCGAATTCGTTTCTCTTCTTCTTTACGTTTCTTGGCGGTGTTGAGTCGGTTTAGCATCTCTACAGTCAGGGGTTCTTGATATAACTTGACTCTGCATCCACTTATGTAACTTTGTAGAATATCACCCTCTAGAGTGGCTAGTTGAACTGCTCCACTTGTGGAGATCCTATTGATAATCATTGGCCCATAACCTCTCTTCTCTAACTTCCGTGCATGTTGCTTCAAGGTGTAGTCTAGGACTAGGTCTCCTGCTTTCAAGCCCTTATCCTTGATGTGTGCATCGAAATATGGCTTTTGCCTCTTCTTGGCTGCATAAATTCCTGCTGCAGCCCTCAATCGTGTTTCACCTAATCGTTCAAGATCGAAGATTCTAGAGGACAACTCATGGCCTGTCCAATCATGCTCTTGTGCTACTTTCAAGGTTGGTATAAAAAAATCCAATGGTAGCACTGCATTCTGGCCAAAAACCATCTGAAAGGGTGTGGCTTGGAGTACCATTTTATAGGCAACTCTGTATGCCCAAACAACATGGTGTAGCTGTTTGTCCCAGTCAGAGCGTTTGTTATCCACTAATTTGGTTAGCACATTGCATAGAATCTTATTTGTGCTTTCGGCTTGTCCATTAGCTTGTGGGTGATAGGGGGCAGACTTCTTGTGTATCACCAAGAACTCTTGAAGAAGATTTTCAATGAATTCATTCAAGAAGTGAGTCCCTCTATCACTTACTAGCTCTATGGGTAGCCCGTATCGAGTGAACACATTCTGAAATAAGAATTTAGCGGTCGTTTGGGCATCATTCTTCGATGTGGCTTTCACTTCTACCCACTTGGTTAGATAATCCGTGGCCACAATGATACACTCAGCATGTGAACCCTTAGCTGGGGAATTAATAGGACCAAGAAAGTCTATTCCACACCTAGAGAATGCACTTCCACCCATCATAGGTTTCAATGGCATCTCATCTTTACGTATAGGATACTGAGTTTGTTGACACACATCACACCTCTTCACATAGGTATGTGCATCCATGTGAAGGGTTGGCCACCACAAGCCTGCAAAGAGGATCGCTTTGATTACCCGATCTGGTCCAAAGTGTCCTCCTGCTACACCTTGGTGAGCAGTCTCTAATATCTTCAGATACTCGCTCTTGTGGACACATAGTCTCAGGTAATCATCTTTACCACGCTTGTATAGGTTATCACCAATGAGTGAGTAATCCAGGGCTTCTTGTTCTAGACTTCTTTGTCTGGCCAATGTCATATGCCTAAAGAATGCTACTAGTGGTTCACTCCGATCTGGCAGTATGGATACCTGATAAAGAGTGGCATGTTCCACAGGTGGTTTAGTGCAACAGATCGGGCATTCCTTGCACAGCTTATAGACATGAGCTTCCATAGTAGGCCAATGCACTCCGAGTCTCCTTAGTGTCTGTAGGGTTCGTTGCTTTGAGTAGTGTTGCACTAATGCACCTACATGTGCTAATTGCAACCATTTAGCGTACTCATCCTCTTCCATACAACAAGCCAATATCCCTTGATTTGTCTGTTTGTACATGCTTCCTGCCACAATATGGTACTTCTGGGCTTTTACTACTTCTCTACCTTGAGTGTTTATGACTAGGTGATTAGGCCCGTAGGTCAGTACTGGCACTAATGTCTTAGCCCACTGAGGTACAACTTCCAGATTAAACAAGTAAGCATCAGGAAGGTCATCTGATACTCCTTGTGGGGCTTCTCTCGATGTGAGCCTAGAGAGATGGTCTGCTCTCAAGTGAGTCTTCCCTTTCCTCACCACAACTTCAAAGTCGTATTCCATTAGTAAGAGAAACCATCTTACTAATCTACCTGTATTGCATGGCTTGTTTACCAACTATAACAGTGCTTGATGATCAGTAAAAAATTTAAACTTATTTGCAAGCAAATAGTGTCTAAACTTTTTAACTGCATATACCATGCCTAATCCCGCTCGTTCAGTGGTTGTATAGTTTTGTTCAGCAGCATTTAGCTGTCTACTAGCATAGGCAATGGGAAGATCCATATTACCTTCACCAGTAGGTTGTGCGAGTACACATCCAATAGCATAATTCGATGCATCCACGTGAACATGAAAGGGTTTATTCCAATCTGGTGTGGTCAAGATTGGTGTTAAACACAATCTTCTTTTGAGTTCATTAAAGGAGTCCTCACACTCATCAGTCCACTCAAAGTTTGTGAGAATGTATTAGAAGTAGTACATACTGATGTTTGGGGTTCAACAAAGACCACATTTATGGGCGGTTGTAGGTTTTATGTTACTTTCATTGATGACCATACACGCAAAGTAAGGGTATATTTCATGAAATAGAAGAGCGAGGTGTTCACTCACTTCCAGAATTTTAGACTTATGGTGGAAAAGCAGACAGGGAAATACATTCAAACATTAAGATCTGATGGAGGAGGTGAATACATGTCAAATGAGTTCAAGAGTTTTCTAAAAAATCATGGAATTCGGTGTTAGTTTTCATGCAGGTACACACCACAACAAAATGGTGTTGCTAAACGCAAATATAGACATATTGCAGAAACAACAAGAGCCTTAATGGATGAGAAGAATATGCCTCATTGTTATTGGGAAGAAGTTGTGCATACTTCTATATACATCATGAACAGAACTTCGACTACTGTTGTACATCAAGTCACATGTGAAGAGAAGTTTGTAGGTAAAAAGCCAAATTTATCACATCTAAACGTTTTTGGCTGTATTGCATATGTACATGTCCTAGATGAATTGAGGACGAAGCTTGATCCAAAAGCAAAAAAGTGTGTCTTCATCGGAAAATCCCTTGAGTAAAAGGGATATAAATGTTATAACCCACTCACACGACAGGTAAAGGTGAGCAGAGATGTGGTGTTTGATGAAATTTCAAGCTTCTATGCAGATACCAAAGAAGGACTGAGTCTTGAATCAAATGACAAAGAAAATGCTAAAAATCGAGTGTAGAATCTCAGGTTTTAAGTGGACCGGATGCATCACCAAGAAATAGTTCGAACTCAAATCCATGGAGTGGAAGATTACGTGGAAATTTCAGTCCAGCAAATTCATCAAATACATCCAAGAAAGGTAAAGAAAAGCTTTCTACTGGTCATAAAACATGTGTAGATTTTGAAGACGTTGATGGAGATTCAAGCGGTTCAGAAAAGAGTCTTGATGAGGAACTTGGATTGCCCTCTGTGAAGACTCGAGGAGTAAGAAGGGCACATGCAGATGATACAAGGATAAGTGACCGAGGACCAAGAAGATCTGGGAGGATGCATAATTTAGTGCAACAATTGACATATGATAGTTACATGGCTCGCCATTGTGCCTACATGACAAAGGTAATACAAGATGCTGAACCTTCTTGTTTTGAAGATGCAATTGGTAATGCAGATTGGGAAAAATCTATGGATGAGGAGATGGCTGCACTTTATGGAAATGATACATGGAAGCTGGTTCCATTGCCACAAGGAAAGAAACACATAGGCTGCAAATGGGTTTACAAGGTAAAGCATAATGATGATGGTAGCATAAGCAGGTATAAAGCACGATTGGTAGCTAAAAGGATATGCACATACATATGGCATTGATTATGAGGAAACATTCAGCCCTTTAGCTAAAATGTCTACTGTTAGGACACTTGTTGCATTAGCTATAGCAAAGGATGGATTTTGCATCAGATGGATGTGAAGAATGCTTTCCTACATGGTGAGTTACAAGAAGAAGTATATATGGACCAGCCACAAGGATATGAAGATTCAAAGCATCGAGAATATGTTTGCAGGTTGCAAAAGGCTTTTTATGGGCCGAAGCAGGCTCTGCATGCATGGCATGAAAGGAATGCTGATTACTTAACCAACATTGGGTTTTCTATGTGTGATGGAGATCATTCACTATATGCAAGGAAGACTGATGATGGCATCACGATTGTGGCCATTTATGTTGATGACTTGCTTATATGTGGATAAATTGGACAGGAAGAAGTACCAAGCCTAGTCCTTGAGGATGAAGACATACATACAAGGAAGAAGTCTCTATGGATACATATCACGAGATGAGGAGATCCCCATTTTCAAAAGCAAAGGACAAACTACAAGAGAGGTGCATGAAAGACTCAACTCATGGTGTGTCGAAGATGCTTGGCAAGGACATACTTACTTAACTCTATATCTGAATTCCTTCTTCCACACATTAAGAATTGTAAAACATCCCAAGAGAGTTGGGATACATTGTTTTCATACTTTTCTTCTAATAAAAGAGCAAGAAAGAATCATTTGTGGATTGAGTTCACCATTCAAAGGAAGCAATCCAAGCAAAGTGTGTCACAGTATGTGACCAAAGTCAAAGATGTAGCTAACCAATCGGCAAGCATAGGAGAGGAGATTGATGAGGAGCAAATAGTGAGACAAGTGATCAATGGCATCAAGGCAGATGACAAATGGGAAAGCTTCACAACTACCACGGACTTGTACATGGACATGCAGATTCGTGATCTTACCACACTAAAGGGGAAACTCTTTAACCATGAAGCCAAGCTCAAGAAAAAGATGGAGAACCATCAAGAGGTTATAACTCTTCTACCCTATAGACAGATAAAGGGGAGATTAAACACAAAGGAAAAAGAAAGAAAGTAGAAGATCAAAGTACTACTTCTCAAGCTAACTATGCAAGGAGAGGTAGGAGCTCAAGAGGTAAGAGGATTGGAGGCAAACAAGGTAGGGGGAGACCTTTCAACTCTTCCCCATGCAACATATGTGGAATGTCTAATCACACTATAGATGAGTGTTATAGGAACTACAAGAATCACAGAGGAAGAGGATATCAAAGAGGTGGCCACTCACAGTGAAGAGGAAGATTCAATCATACTCAAAGCTACAATAAGAACTACAACAATAACTACCAGGAGGCTAGAAATCAAGAAAAGACTATACCAATTACAAAGAGGATCAAGAGGATTCCGTTTTGATTATGAACATGACTTCAATGAAAGGTATGAATGATAAACACCTCTTCTAAATTGACTCAAGATGTTCAAAGCATGTGGCAAGCAATGTAGCTCTTCTCTTTGACTTTGAGGAACCCAAGGGAAAGCACCAACTACAAATAGGTGATGACACCAAGCATTCAGTGGGCAAGGTAGGAAATGTTAAAACCTCTTATTGGAATAGAAATCTGTTGACTAGGGTTCTATATGTACCTACAATCACCAAGAATTTGATGTGTTGGAAAGATTATGGAAAAGGATTTGGAAGTTAGGTTTAAAAAATATGGAGCATTTGTGGAGGATCCCCAACATGGATTCAAGATAATTGCCAAATGAGAGAAAATAGGTGGATTATTTACATTTGAACTTGAAGACACAACAAATATTGCACTTTATTATTACAAGGATCAAACAGTTAGAGCTTGAGATTTGGCATAAAAGTTTAGGGCATATTGGTGAGAGAACTGTAAAGAAAATATGTAGAGATCAATGTGTGCTTGGGATACCTAACGTATCCAAAAAACACATGATCTATAAATGTAGTGCATGTCAGTTTGGTAAATCTCACAGGTTACCCTTCTCAAAGAAAGGCTAGATGCATGAGGATTATATGGAGCTTGTCCCCACAAATGTGTGGGGAAGCAAGGATCCTTCTATTTGAGGCTCAAGGTATTATGTATCTTTCATTGATGATTTGAGTAGGTGCACTATCTTGTATTTTATGAAGCACAAAGATGGAGTGTTCAATTGCTTTAAGAAGTATCTTGCACTTGTGGAAAACCAAACAGGAAGACGTCTAAAAAGACTTAGGTAAGATAGTGGAGGGGAGTACTTCTTAAATGAATTTGATGCATTCTTGCAGGATAGAGGAATCAGAAGGGAAATTACAACAAGGTATACCCCTGAGAAAATTGGGGGGGCAGAGAGGAGAAATAGGTTGATTCTTGAAACAACTAGATCAATGCTAAATGAGAAAAGGTTACCTAATTATTTGGGGGTAGAGAGTGTATCTATTGCCACTTATCTCATTAACAGGTGGCCATCCAAATCACTTGATGGGATGACCCCATATGAAGCATGGCATGGTAGGAGGCCATCACTTGATCATTGCAAGATCTTTCGATGTGTTGCTTATGTACATATCCCATCTCAAATCAGAGGTAACCTAGACCCCAGGGCAGAGAAATGCATCTTCATAGGGTATGATTTAAATCAGAAAGGATACAGGTTTTATAATCCATCCAACAAAGGTTTTATGGTCAGTAGAGATGTTGTGTTTGATGAGAATGATTCTTGGTCTGAAAAATGAATGCAGGAAGGTTAAGTTGCCATATGACTTGGAATAGGAGTTTCCAAGCCTCACCAAGGAGGAGCCAAGCCAAATTGAAGACATCGAATCAGATGATGAGGACGTCATCAGCCTAGAAGAATTCAAAGCATGAAAATCAAAGGGGAAGGTCAAGATGAAGAGGTTGGAAGGCATACCTGAATCATTCAACCAAGAAATTAGAAGATCACAAAGGGAGAGGAAGAAGACAATCACATATGGGTATGACACCTCTTTAGTTACTAAGCACTCGGTTTATCTTGCTAAGGATTTATCATGTGAAGTATCTACTTCATATGAAGAGGCAGAGACCAAGGCAAATAAGAAGGAAGCTATGGATGAAGAAATAGAAGCACTCAAATGCTTCTCCTTGAGAGAGAGTGTGTGTTTGAGCTCTCTTCCTTATGTCCTTCCTCGTGACATGGTATCAGAGCTAGCGTGGCTATAGAGAGCTCGTGGAGAAGGCGACAGTGAAGAGTACGCGGCAAGGCGTGGAGAAAACACGATTTCACAAATGACCTCTGTTTGCTATGAAAATCGGTGTGAAGGTAGAAGACCTCAAAATATTTTCGAGACTTATCCCTTTAAGGTCATTTGTTTTTGTCACATCAAAGTTTCGGAGCCATCTCAACCTCCGTTTCGAACCCACAAGGTGGGGCCCACAAAAAAAACCAGGTCAATTTTAGAAACTATAACTTGCGTTGTGTTCGATGACACTCATATATTCCAGATCCAAAATTTCAAACGATTCCGTGTATTGTTGATACACGAAAACTGTGTTTTTCTGAGATCGAACTATCACGTCATAGTGGGACAGTGTTCAAGCAGAAGTGCTGCTTGTAGTATGTTGCGGTGTTGTGAATTGTTGCAAAAATGGCAAATGCAGATGGAATAAGTCAGGTTATGAGGGATGAGTTGGACAAGAACAACTTCCATGCTTGGAAATTTAGAATGACAAATTTACTGATGGGAAAAGGCTACTGGAAGTACATAGAAGGAGAGAATGAAAATGCTTCGCAGTTACGAGAAAGGAATCGTACTGCACAAGAGCTAAGAGCATATGAGGAATGGAATCAAGGAGCATGAAAGTTAATGTATTAGCTATCTGTTAGCATACAAGATAGCATGATTGGACACATACAAGATGCCAAGACTCCAAAAGAGCCTTGGAATAGTTTGGTCACTTGATACGAGGCCAATACAAAGGCACGTAAATTGCAATTCAAGATCGAGCTTCATACATTGGAGAAAAAGAGCATGTCGGTAAGTGACTACACTCTAAAAATCAAAAGCATATGTTTCACTTGCATCTATTGGTGTGAATGTAGATGATGATGATAAGGTGGAAGCGTGCCTTCATGGTTTAGGAGCTGCATATAAGCAGTTTAGAACTTCTACACAAACCAGGGAAAATATTCCAAATTTTGCTGATTTGGTATCTATGCTAATTATTGAAGAAAAGAATCTTGATGAGGATTCAAACTCCCAAGGAAAGCCCAGTTCTCAGCACGTATTCTACTCTGGCAGAGGAAGAGGCAGAGGTAGAGGTTTTGGAAGTGGAAGAGGAAATAGTAACCAAGATCAAGGTCAAGAACAAAATTATGCAGGAGGAAGAGGACAGTTTCAAGGCAGGGGGAGCCAAAGAGGTCGTCAAAATTTCCAAAGAAATGATTCAGGTAATGATAGTAAAGGATGTTGGAATTGTGGTAAACCTGGACACTTTGAACGTGATTGCATGTTGAAGAATCAAAATAACAGAAGGCAGCAAAACAATTATGCATCCACAAGTGCAGATGATTCTGAGAAGTTGTTTATGGTTCAACATCACATGCGATGAATCTGATGTCTGCTGGTGTTTCAAATACGAATGATAATGTCTGGTATGTTGATTCAAGTGCTTCAAATCACATGACCAGTCATGCAGAATGGTTTAGTAGTTTGCAGAAAATGCCAGTTCTTGGATATGTTGAAACAGGTGATGATATATCGCATCCTATTGAGCATACATGAAAAATGGCATTGTCTATGGAGGACAAGAAGGTAAAACATCTTGTTGATGTGCTGCATGTTCCAAATATAACAAAGAATCTAGTTTCTATTGGACAAATGGTTGACCAGGGATTACAAGTCAGGTTCAATGCTGATGGATTATATGTAGAAGAGTACAAGTAGGATGGACGATTGGTTGCCAAAGGAAACAAAGTGGGTAGGATGTTCACCTTAAATGTGAAGATTCCTGAAATGAATGTAGCCATGTTTGCAAAAGGTGCATGAGTTATGCAGATATAAAGATGTGGCACAAACGGATTGGGCATGCAAACTTGCAAAGGCTGAAACTGATGCAGTCAAAGGAGATTGTCCATGGACTACCAAATTTCAAAGTCACAGAAATGCAAAATGTATGTGCAGCATGTCAATTTGGTAAATGGACAAGAGCATCATTTCCACATGACAAGCATGTTTGTGAGAATGTATTAGAAGTAGTACATACTGATGTTTGGGGTTCAACAAAGACCACATTTATGGGCGGTTGTAGGTTTTAT
The DNA here is from genome assembly GCA_020310875.1 of Ceratopteris richardii. NCBI lineage: Eukaryota > Viridiplantae > Streptophyta > Polypodiopsida > Polypodiales > Pteridaceae > Ceratopteris > Ceratopteris richardii. The sequence goes on from MU262318.1 coordinate 39,295, forward strand.
GTTACTTTCATTGATGACCATACACGCAAAGTAAGGGTATATTTCATGAAATAGAAGAGCGAGGTGTTCACTCACTTCCAGAATTTTAGACTTATGGTGGAAAAGCAGACAGGGAAATACATTCAAACATTAAGATCTGATGGAGGAGGTGAATACATGTCAAATGAGTTCAAGAGTTTTCTAAAAAATCATGGAATTCGGTGTTAGTTTTCATGCAGGTACACACCACAACAAAATGGTGTTGCTAAACGCAAATATAGACATATTGCAGAAACAACAAGAGCCTTAATGGATGAGAAGAATATGCCTCATTGTTATTGGGAAGAAGTTGTGCATACTTCTATATACATCATGAACAGAACTTCGACTATTGTTGTACATCAAGTCACATGTGAAGAGAAGTTTGTAGGTAAAAAGCCAAATTTATCACATCTAAACGTTTTTGGCTGTATTGCATATGTACATGTCCTAGATGAATTGAGGACGAAGCTTGATCCAAAAGCAAAAAAGTGTGTCTTCATCGGAAAATCCCTTGAGTAAAAGGGATATAAATGTTATAACCCACTCACACGACATGGTAAAGGTGAGCAGAGATGTGGTGTTTGATGAAATTTCAAGCTTCTATGCAGATACCAAAGAAGGACTGAGTCTTGAACCAAATGACAAAGAAAATGCTAAAAATCGAGTGTAGAATCTCAGGTTTTAAGTGGACCGGATGCATCACCAAGAAATAGTTCGAACTCAAATCCATGGAGTGGAAGATTACGTGGAAATTTCAGTCCAGCAAATTCATCAAATACATCCAAGAAAGGTAAAGAAAAGCTTTCTACTGGTCATAAAACATGTGCAGATTTTGAAGACGTTGATGGAGATTCAAGCGGTTCAGAAAAGAGTCTTGATGAGGAACTTGGATTGCCCTCTGTGAAGACTCGAGGAGTAAGAAGGGCACATGCAGATGATACAAGGATAAGTGACCGAGGACCAAGAAGATCTGGGAGGATGCATAATTTAGTGCAACAATTGACATATGATAGTTACATGGCTCGCCATTGTGCCTACATGACAAAGGTAATACAAGATGCTGAACCTTCTTGTTTTGAAGATGCAATTGGTAATGCAGATTGGGAAAAATCTATGGATGAGGAGATGGCTGCACTTTATGGAAATGATACATGGAAGCTGGTTCCATTGCCACAAGGAAAGAAACACATAGGCTGCAAATGGGTTTACAAGGTAAAGCATAATGATGATGGTAGCATAAGCAGGTATAAAGCACGATTGGTAGCTAAAAGGATATGCACATACATATGGCATTGATTATGAGGAAACATTCAGCCCTTTAGCTAAAATGTCTACTGTTAGGACACTTGTTGCATTAGCTATAGCAAAGGATGGATTTTGCATCAGATGGATGTGAAGAATGCTTTCCTACATGGTGAGTTACAAGAAGAAGTATATATGGACCAGCCACAAGGATATGAAGATTCAAAGCATCGAGAATATGTTTGCAGGTTGCAAAAGGCTTTTTATGGGCCGAAGCAGGCTCTGCATGCATGGCATGAAAGGAATGCTGATTACTTAACCAACATTGGGTTTTCTATGTGTGATGGAGATCATTCACTATATGCAAGGAAGACTGATGATGGCATCACGATTGTGGCCATTTATGTTGATGACTTGCTTATATGTGGCAATAATGAAGAAAGCATCAAAGAGGTAAAGCAACTTCTTATGCAGGAATTTGACATGAAAGATCTTGGTGTGCTGCACTATTTCTTGGGCATCGAGTTTAAACATACAGAAACAGGTATATGGATGTCGCAAAGGCAATATGCATTGAAGATGCTACAAAAGTATGGTATGGCTGATTGTAAGCCGATTTCTATGCCATTAGTTCTGAATTTGAAGCTGGATACTATGTCAGGTGAAGCATTGGAAAATGCTACTATGTACAGGAAAATTGTGGGAAGTCTTATATATCTCACAATTACAAGGCCTGATCTAAGTTATACTGTTGGACTTGAAAGTCAATTTATGCAGGTTCCCAGGAAGCTACATTTGGATGCTCTGAGGCGCACTCTATGTTATGTGAGTGCTACTCTGGATTATTCATTGTTTTATGAGGCTGGTGTAGATTTGTAGGTTTATGGATACACTAATGCAGATTGGGCTGGTAGTACTCCAGATAGAAGATGTACTAGTGGCTTTCTTTTCTCACTTGGAGGCGCACCTATTACATGGAGCAGTAAGAAGCAACCCACTATTGCTTTGTCGAGTACAGAGGCAGAGTATAGAGGTGCTGCAATGGTAGCATGTGAGGCATCATGGCTGGAGATGTTACTTGTAGATTTAGGTGTGGAAGTGCAAAAGCTTATCACTATCTATTGTGATAATCTTAGCAGCATACAGTTAGCACGGAACCCTATTTTCCATGCTAGAACAAAGCATATCAAGATACATTATCACTTCATCAGAGAGAAGGTATTAGCAGGTGATATTGATCTTGTTTATGTGAGAACAGATCAGTAGGTTGCTAATATTTTCACCAAAGCACTTGGAGCTCAGAAGTTGAAGACGTTTCAGGAGATGATTGGATTACATGATATGGCATTGAGCTTGAGGGCGAGTGTTGAGATGTCAAGCTCAACATGTGATGATCCAGGATGACAGGTACCACTTTTTCGTTTCTCTGACATGTATAGTGGTCATGCCGATATATGTCAGGGATACTTCATTGAGCTTTATTAGATTTATCTACCGAGAGTGATGGTACATTTGTTTCTTGCAAGCTCACTCATTCGCGGACATTAGGTTTTTCCTTATGTACTGGTCTTTATATATTGCACTTGTTGTATTATTGTTTGTAGGTCATTCTTGTACCTTCCTTTTATGTAATCGAAGAAGAAGAAGATTATTCTTACTTGCCTGAACTTGTGTGTGTGCTTCTCCTTGAGAGTGAGTGTGTGTGTGTGTCCTCTCTTCCTTATCTCCTTCCTTGTGACATAAAGATAGAATTGTGGCTAAGGGTTTTGCACAAACCCACGGAGCTGATTATGAAGAGACATTCTCATGTGTGGCCAAAATGCCAACCATCAGGGTATTGCTAAGTGTGGCTCCATCAAGGAATTGGAATTTTTACCAATTGGATCTAAAGCATTCTTTCCTCAATGTTTGGATTTCAGAGGAGGTTTACATGGCTCAACCTCTTAGCTATGAGAACCCAAGCAAGGTAACATATGTATGCAAACTAAACAAAGCTCTCTATGGATTTAAGAAGGCACCTAGGACATTGAACCATAGGTTCACTACATACCTTCAAGATCAAGGATTCATCATAAGCAAAACATATACTTCTCTATTTGTCAAGAGAAGTAATTCATAATTGATATATCTATGTGTGTATGTTGATGATATCATACTTACAGGTAGTGATGCCAATGGCATCAAACACATCAAGAATCAAATGATGCATGAGTTCAAAATTAGTCATCTAGGATCACTAAAGTATTTTCTTGGACTTGAATTAGCCTATACAAATTTTGGAATTGATATTACTCAAAGAAGGTATGTGCAAGACATGTTGAAGAAGTTCCACTTGTAAAATACCAAGATAGCTAGCATTCCTATCGAGGTAAATCAAAAGTTAGGAGCTCATGAAGGTGATTTGTTTGAAGATATTGCACTAGATGAAGCATGGAACTTTTTAATACCAATTGTTCGAGTTTGAGATCTCTAGAATCATGCGAACAACACAAGGAAGAAGAAGAAGCTTAGATCACAACACATAATAATGAATGTATTACCACATGAATGTACAAAGATAAGTGTCCCATTGTGGTTATAGGCATATATACAATTCAAGGGGAAAAGAACTCCCAAAGTGCGAAAAAAGTTCCCTAACAATCCTAGTGTGTTTATACACATAAGTATAAAAATATATTAACACTTAAGGATACATGCAACAACGACATGAGATTACTTATTGCATACACAATGAGGCTAGTTGGTCAATCAAATAGTTGCTTATTCTTGTTTTTTTTTCATCATAAAAATGAGGAACTCTATATTCATGGAAGTAAGTGTCTGGGTCATGACAATCAATCTCAAGAAAACCTAAACTATGAAGCTTAAGGAAGAATTTAAGATAGTTCTTGATAACTATGTACTAAATTTATTACATTAAAAAGTGCTTTCATAAGTGTTTTGAAATTATTTTCGGATTCCATGTCAATTACACTAAGTGAGAAATAATAAAGCATGCATTATCATGTACTTGAGGAAGATAGTGAGCATTATGAATTTAAAAACTTAACCATATTTTCCCAAACAAAACTGTTCTTCTTGTCAAAATGATTCTTCTAGAATTGATGATATTTTGGATGGACGTTTTTCCTATCTTTGCAATGGAATTTTCTCTTGTCATAAAGTTCAATGGCCTGCGGCTCAAAAGCATATGTTACTGTGGACTTAGAGTGGTCCATTGAGAATGACACACAATTCACAATGGTCTACTTAGAATGAGTTAGAATGGTCTACTAAAAATAGACGACGTTCAAGATCCAAGAAATGTCCTATATAGCCTATCATTCCTTAAAGAGAACCATACCCCTCTTAAGTATAGTTCTTACTAAGTAAGGAAGATCTTGCAGAAAGATTAAAGAATTTCTATATGTATGCATGTGTGTATGTATGTATATATGTACATATGTACATATGTACATATGTATGTATGTATGTATGTATGTATGCATGTATGTATGTATGTACATATCTATGTATGAATGTATGTGTGTATCTATGTATGTATGTATATATGCATGTAGGTATGTATATATGTATCTATGTGTTTGAATGCATGTATGCATGTATGTATTTGAATTTGTATGTCTATATTTGTGCATCTATGTATGTATGCATCTATCCGTGTATGTATTTATGTAGGCATGTTTTAGCTATCCTTATATTTATGATTTGACAAAGTATACATATATTTGTATGTATATGTATGTATGTATTCTCATATGTATGCATGTATGTATGTATGGATGCATTTTATTATGCATCTATGCGTACATGTATGTATGTATGCATGCATGCATCAATGTATGCATGTATGTTTGTATGTATGTATTTATCAAAACATGTATATATGTATGAGGTCATAAAAGATTCAAAACTTGGAATCAATCCAAACCCACTAGCATGAGCATCTCATCAATTCTTTATATCCTAGGAGACTAGATGAAGAATTAAAGAGGGAAATAATATGCAAGCAGAATCACCATATATTCTCCAAGGTGGAATGACTTAAAATTGACTACTAATGATCACCAAACATTTAGAAAATGATATCCAAGGGCAACTTCAAAAACATTAATCCTCCATGCAAGCTGTAGTCCAACATTTATTAGAGAGAACATAAGCTTATAAATAATGATAATTGGTGATGTGAACAAAGATTTAAACTATTAAAAGTATATACTCAGCGTGAAGCTTCTCAACATACAAAAGGTTTTAGAAATTTTGAAAGGGAGTCACTCTGGATAGTTATTTTGGAGATAAGGAATTGGGGTGGTGTGCACATAGACATGAACATCTCTCTAAGATTGTGTTTGAGCATCATCCTCTTCCTTAAATGTTAGGATGACCCTCTTGAATAATTATACAGACTACTAACAGCATAGTTAGTCTAAGTTCACAAGAAAACATGTGTTAGATCAAGAATTACTAGATTTAAGGCTGTCCAAAAGAGTTTGTGTTAATTACTACTAGGTTCTCAATTCTAAGTGATTGTTTACGAGCTTTCTTCCATAAGAAGAAGGTCTTCTCTCCATGTGTCAAAGAAATGTAGCATATAGTTCCATATATAGAATTCATAGAAAATAAATACTCAATAACAAAATCTTCATTTCCTAGCAATACCAAGAATCTGAATCATTCGTCTTTAAAACATAAAAAATTCGGATCGTAAGAAGCTTAGATATGTGTAGATCATAATTCAGTCAGCAATCGTAATAGATAGTTGAATGTCCGATATTTTATGGTTACGAGTCTGGAACCAATTCTCGAATTCCGCACCTATATTAGTCAAACATATCTTCAAAAGTTTTCCTGCTCCTTCAATCCTATTCAAATAGATGAACATACGTAACAGAAAACGAAGCGAAACGTAATCTATATCGCATTACCTTATTGATCTAGAATCCGTTTACTTTTTTGTTCAATCTTTATTTCTTTCTTCTTCAGTTCATATATGTCTGTATGTAACATGCATTAGGTTCTATGTATAAAATACTCACTATAATTTCCGCTTTGACATAATATAGGCCCTTCTTTATGAGAAACCAAATTGCATGATGACTGAAAGAAGGAAACTAGTACACGTTATCAGTATTTGTTAATGGATCTAGCAATAAAGCGCATATTCTACTTTGTCAAAAACCATGTGAATGATTAATGAGGAAATTATGTAGACTTCAGCATAACACATTATCGTACCTGCTATTGATGTTCAAATTAAGATTTAAGAGTATATAGAAAAAATTTCAAATAAACTATATTTTGCTACTCGAAATCAAATGCGAATCCTCACTTATTTGAAGAAATATTTCACTTTGGCATTACTTTCATGGAGGAATTTTTCTTTTCTTTTTGGATGCATTACTTTTCCATCTTAATGATCCTACACAATACTTATTATGCTTGCATAGCTGTTTTTCTTTCCTATATGGTCATAGAAGTGCGGTGATGCATGCGAAAGATACCAAGCATGAGGACTCGAGTTCAAATTCAATTTTGAAGCCCCCTCACCATAACCATGGGCCACTTATCACACTTAGGTGTGTTAGAGGCTATAATCTAGGAAATGTGGTTCGTAACATCTAGGGAATCTTTTTAAGACTATATCTACACGCATTGTACTTGGAATGGATGATCGTGCATGTATGAGCTGAATTAGATTTTGAGTTAGCTAGTAGATCCCTTGCTTAGCAACCTACACATATTTAACCTTCTTACGATCCAAATTTTTTATGTTTTAAACATGAATGATTCAGATCATTGGTATTGCTAGGAAATGACGTTTGTGTTATTGAGTATTTATTTTCTATGAATTCTATATATGGAACTATTTGCCACATTTCTCTGTTAATTTAATGAAGGTGGCTTGTTGTTGATTTGTTTCGTAAGGTTTAACTCAGAATTCATTACATTAAGCTTAGAATTTAGAAAAAAGTTTGGAAAATATTTCTAACAAGAGATTTCAAGAGGCTTGCTAAGCAAGGGATCTATTAGCTAACTCAAAATCTAATGGAGCTCATACATGCAGGATCACCCATTCAAAATACAATGTGTGTAGATATAGTCTTAAAAAGATTCCTTGAATGTTAGGAATCACGTTTTCTAGGCTATAGCCTTTAGCACACCTAAGTGTGATAAGTGGGCCATGGTTATTGTGAGCGGGCTTCAAACTTGAATTTGAACTCAAGTTCTCATGCTTGGTATCTTTCTCTTTATTTCTTCAAGTGGAATTCATTAGAAACTCCAAGGTTGAAGCTTGAATTCTAATATTCTTCAGAGAAAGTACATATTTTGCATGCATCACCACACTTCTATGAATATATAGGAAAGAAAAACAGCTATGCAAGCATAATAACTAGTGTGTAGGATCATTAAGATGGAAAAGTAATGCATGCAAAAACAACAAAATAAATCTTTTCTTCTTTGAAAGTTATGTCAAAGTGAAATATTTCTTCAAATAAGTGAAGATTCGCATTTGATTTCGAGTAGCACAATATAGTTTATTTGAAGTTTTTTTTAATATACTTTTAAATCTTAATTTCAACATCAATACCATGTACGATAATGTGTTACCCTGAAGTCCACAAAATTTCCTCATTAATCGTTCTACATGGTTAAGAAAAAGTAGAATATGTGCTCTATTGCTAGATCCATTAACAAATATTGATAACGTGTACAAGCTTCCTTCTTTCATTCATCATCCAATTTCATTTGTCATAAACAAGGGCCTATATGATTTCAAAGCAAACATTATAGTGAGTACTTAATGGGTAGAACCTAATGCATCTTACATATAGACATATCTCAACTGAAGAAGAAAGAAATAGAGATTGAATTGACTAGGATTGAAGGAGGAGGACAACTTTTGAAGATATGTTTCACTAATGTAGGTGCGAAATTCGTGATTTGGTTCCAAATTCGTAAGAATAAAATATGGGACATTCAACCATCTATTGCGATTGATGCCTTAATTACGAGCTACACATATTTAAGCTTCTTACGATCTGATTTTTTATGTTTTAAAGATGAATGAGTCAGATTATTGGTATTGCTAGGAAATGAAGATTGTGTTAATGAGTATTTATTTTCCATGAATTCTATACATGGAACTATATGCTACATTTCTGTGACAATCATGATGAAGATGTCTTGTTATTCATTTGTCTCGTAAGGTTTTACTCAGAATTCATTACCCATAAGCTCATGATTTAAAAGAACTCTAGAGAATATTGCTGACGAGAGAGTTTTTTTTTTAATATAAAGGAAGTTCGGCATTAGCCTACTCTCCCGGACTTGAATTATATAAAGAAAGATAAGTACAAGAGAAGGGGACATAGGTGCCAAGACTCAATGTTCTAACATGTTCTCCAAAGCATTGTAATCAATCAAGCTTAAAAATTTCAAGAAAAGTCATTAGATGTTGGAGCTAGGATGAATTCTTGGGTCTTTCAAATTGTTTCAAAACATTATATGTAGCTTCATTTAAAATGTATCCTATGCAAATATATTAGTTTTGGAAGAGAGAGAAAGTTCCTATGATAATCATGAAAAGTGACATGACTCAGAGCTTATGCTCCATGGGCGTTGACCGAATTTCAAGTTTCCCTCTTGTTCTTAGACCTATATAATGTGTGTTTAGGATGTTTTGAACTTTTTTACTCTACTCTCCATAACATACATGCTTCTATCTTTCTTGTAATTCTAGACAATTTTGCCATGAAGAACCTCATTTCAAACACTCTCACTAAACTTTGACCTAGCCAAAGTCTCCGTGAAGAATTTGATATCAACATTGCAATTAGTAATCAGTATGAAATAACTAGATAGGTATTCCGAAGAGCTCTTCAATCTTGTGAAGTTGATGGAACAAGAAAAGCAGGCAAAAAACATATCAACATATGTGTATTTGGAGCTATTTATCTATAGCGTTTACTCAATCAGAATCTATCCTCAATGACAATCTTCTAATTATTCAAGAATAACAAAGGAGAGAAAACAAAGAGATTGCACAAGATAAGAGAAAATCTGATGCAGAAGAGTAGAAAAAATATGAATCAGAGAAAGAGGAATTTGATATTATAGATGTGAATAAATAGTTACCATAGCTTTGGAAAATAGCTTCTTGACAAAGCATCTACCTCCCGACCACCCCGAGCTATCACAATCTCATTCAGAGGCACTCTCAATCAGAATATCACTCTCACTCTCACTCTCAATCACAAGGTAATTCTCTAATTTCTTGGTGTCCTCCTTGTTGATGTGTAGGTCGTCTTATAATAGAGTTGATCGCCACCCATAGAAAAGTGAGATCCACCAAAATTAGAGAAAAACAATTCTCTGCAAAACATTCCTTAAAAAACCATATTTTGACTCCTAATCTAAAATATTTCTTTTTTGAGTTTTGATAGTGGTATTAAATTCTCTATGCAAGGACACTAAAAGCAATTAATATGTCATTTATGTATAAAGGACTCAAACAATGTGATGAAGCAATGATAACAACTCTTGTAACCCTCAACATTTTTGTGAAAATTCCATAGTAGGCAATAACATTCAAGAAAGAAGCTCCATGCATGTTCTAGATTTGCTCAAATTCAAGGAATTTTGCCAACTTTTTCTTTTATTGCATATATGGACTTGTTTGATTGACATATTGGTGACTTTCTTGCAACCCCACCCTAAGTTTTGATTTCCAAAAATACTAGGTAATAAAAAAATGTGAAATAAAAATGTGAAACAGATAATATTACAATATATGCAATAAGATAAATACTAGAAGAGGAATACAAAATGGTATATTTTTTTATAGGTTTTGACTAAAGGGATGCTTGAAGCACCACAAGACCATACATGCTTTGATTACCCAACATAAAGGAGAACTCTCTTCTTCCTTATCTTAAAAAAGAAATTCTCCATAGTCACGCACTTGTCAATCTTTTATTCACAATTTAGGGAGATTCTAAATGTGCATAAATGTGAGGTTTAGTGCCAACTTATAATTCTTTATATACTTCGTTGAAGATCACTAGTTAACATAGTTTAGGATCTTATAGTATCTCTCATAGAGGCTTGAGGGGAGGTTCTATGGAGGATAAATTTTAAAAATTCACCCTCAGGTGCCGCTTATTAACCATGTGGCAATCATCACTAGTCAGCCTAGAGTAATCCTACTTTGAGAAAATATGGTGGTTTGGCCTAGAATCTTCTAGTATCGTCTTCTTATTTAAATTTTTTAGTATTTTTTCTTAAATACAAAAGAGTTAATGAAATGCTCATGCTCATAGTTTGTGAGTGCAATTTGAGACCCTTTGATGGCTTCATACATGCATATATGATTTTATAGATACACACACACACACCCATACATACATACATACATACATACATACAGACATACATACATACATACATACATACATACATACATACATACATACATACATGTTGAAATTCAAGCTCAAACTTCAAGAGCTTATCAACCGTTTGGATGGATGCGAGTTGGAAAAAAATTAATGGAAGAGATCAAACAAGAAGACTCCTATTCGAATTTGAATTTGAAAGGACCTTCCTAATAGCCAATTACCACCTAGCACAATTAGGTGTGATGAATCCTAAAATTTATGACATGGGCTCCCTATTATTTAGGGAATATTTTCAAGATCATATATCATGCACACAATGTACTTTGAATTTTTATGATATATTTTTTGTAAGCTTTCATAGGGTCCGACTAAGCTATCGGACCCCTTGCTGACCATGCCTAGTGCTTGCTTGAATTTTCCCAATTAGATTTTGAGTTTCCATATCCCCTCATTGAGTTTTGTGTGTAGGAGCTAGTTAGCTGTAAGTGTTGAGCATAACTTCCTTTTCATCTCATATCCATTTCTTATAATCTTTGGTTTTCTAGAAAGCTAATATTATCTTTTGAAGATTGCTTGGAGCCAATTTCTAAAATATCCATTTTCTAACAAAAATTTATTTGAAACAAGCAATGGTCTCTATATGCATGCCTAGTGTAAGAGTCTGTCTTTGAGCCATTGGTTCTTAGACTAGGAGTAAGAATTTTGTGTGGAATAACTTGCATTATAAAGATTGATCGTAAACTAGAGAGTGGCCATTGTGTGCATGCCTATTCTAATAGTCTATATTTGAGGCATTTGTCGTGGGAGTAGGAGTAATCATTCTATCTTGTGTGTGAAAAAGGTCTTGGTTCCACTCCTCAAGTTGAGAGAATCATCATTTCGACTAGATAGAGGTATCTATGTTTATACTTATGAGGTCATATATGATTCTAAGCTCCATAGGGAAGGTGTATATTCTCCCATCAATGCTACCAAAGAATTTCAAAACACCAAGTTTTTCAAGGAGGAGTAGAAGGAGCCATCAAAAGACTTGGAGGAAGGAGAATTGCTCATTTAAGTTCAGGGGCACACAACGAACTAAAGAAAAAATATACTATTCAAGAAGGAGAGCATGTATCATACGTGTTTGGTGCTTTTGAATTAAAAAGGTAAAAACTATTGATACTCTTCAATCTTCTTGCATCAAAGATCTGACGATAGTACATTAGAGCATATCATATTAAAAACTAACACTCAAGAGAAATCGGAAAAAAACTAATTATCAGCCATGGAGGTTTTGAATCTGTAGCTTCCTTTTGAGAAATGACGTATGGGGTCTCATTATTATACAATTGCTAGAACGAGCTTGGATGATAATACATCTCCTCATCAACTGAGGAACTTCAAGGAGTTGAATGGGACAAATAAAACAATTATCTTCATCTTATCACAACATGATGGAAATGCCATCATAGTGTGTATATAAGGTCTACATGCATTGATGAAGGTGTCCCAAATCCTAGAGAGAGTCTATTCCATTGAATCAACACCAAGAAGATTTAATTGAATAATGAAATCAATAGCTTTATGCAAGAACATATTAGAAATATAAATAATTATATTCCAAAGATCAATGAAATGAGTGATCCTTTGGAATCCATAGGTGTTGAGTTAGATTTCGATGACCTAGTTGCATACACCTTGAATTTGTTAAGGGATGAGAAGAATAGCAATTTGTTTATGACCTATGTATATGTTAGAGATATTCTTTGAGTCTTTGAGAAATTGGTGGACTTGATGAAGATCCTAATCAAGAACGAGGAAGCAAACTCTTTTGATCAAGAGGAATAGGCAAGCTTAGAGGAAGGTGAGGAAGGGACAATTAGAATATGGAAAACAACAACAAATACTAATAAGGTTGCTTCATATGTGGAAAGTATGGCAAGAAATGCAAGATATTTCTAGCAAACAGAGAAGAAAAATTCAAGATACTAAGGTAAATGTAAATATGCATCTTCTTCAAATTAGAATGAAATTATGCTAGGTATGATGCAAATGAATGACTACAAGACACAAGGATCGCATAGAACATTTATAGAGAATGCACCACTCACATGAGCTACAACAAGGATTTCTTTTCAAATATGTAGGTGACATCAACCAAAGAGCATGTGAAGACAAGTGAAGATACTCCCCATGCTATCATCATTGCTCCAATCAAGTAGTAGGAAATGTAGCATTTTTGTCTGATCTTGAAGAACCCAAAGTAAAGCATGCACTCTAGAAAGGTGACGACACCAAGAACTCAGTAAAGAAGATTGGAAATGTTAAAGCCTTTGATGCTAACATAAATCTCCTAAGTAGGGTATTGTGTGTGAAAAAAATAACAAAAACCCTAATCAATGTTGGACAGATTGTTGAGAAGGGGAAACATATGTGGATGACCCTGACCTAGGCTTCAAGAAGATTGCAAAAGGTGAGAAATCTTTTAGACGTTTTACATTTGAAGTTGAAGATACAAGGAATATTGCTCTCTTCAATTACAAAGATCAAACCCAATTTGAATTGGAGATATGGCATAAGAGTCTAGGTCATATAGGTGAAAGGACATTGAAGCAAATATGCAGAGATCAGAGTATGATTGGACTTCCAGATGCGTCCAAGCAACACATGATTTACAAATGTGAAGCATGCCAATTTGGCAAATCACATAGGCAACCATTCAACAAAGAGTATACATGTATGAAGACTACTTGGATCTTGTGCACATAGATGTGTGGAGTCCTAGTAGAGAACCATCAATCTCAAGGTCAAGGTATTATGTTTCATTCATAGATGACTATAGGAGATGGACAATACTTTACTTTATGAAGCAAAAAGATGAAGTCTTCACTTGTTTTAAGAAGTCTTTGGCATTGGTTGAGAATCAAAGAAATAGACAATTCAAGAGGCTTCAATGTCATGGAGGTGATGAGTATTTCTCAAATGAGTTTGACTCGTTCTTAGAGGACAAAAGCATAAAGAGAGATATTATAACAAGGTACACTCCTGAACATAATGGAGTGGTAGATAGAAGGAATAGATTAATAGTACAAGCTGAAAGATCAATGTTGAATGAGAAAAAGCTCCCTAATTATCTATGGGTAGAGGCTGTTTCCACATCCACTTATCTAATTAATCAGCTTCCATCAAAGTTTCTAGATGGAATGACACCTCATGAGGCATGGAATGGCAGGAGTTCTTCTTTAATCATTGTAAGATCTTTTGGTGCATTGCTTATGCACATGTACCATCAAAGATTAGGGGAAAGCTTGATCCAAAAGCTAAAAGATGCCCATTCATTGGCTATGAACAGAATTACAAAGGATATAGGTTATATAATCCCACTAACAAAGGATTTATAGAGAGTAGGGATGTGGTATTTGATAAAAACAACTCTTGGTTTGAAGATGATTGTAGGAAAATAAAGCTACCCTATGATTTGGACCACTGTATCTCCAAAATTGTACCAAAAAAGTATACTAAAAAGTGTGTACCCAAATAGCACAAATCCCTTGTTTTTATAGGCCCCAATAGGCCAAGAAGGCCTTGCCGAATCTTCACGTCCACTGATCACATGCCGGTGGAATGCCCAAAATTCGAGGGGTAGGTCAATTACTCCTTTGATTTGAATTGAGTCCCAGAAAATGGGTAGTCTTCCTCGATGATTGGTGGCACATGGAAAAATCTTTTCTCCGCTTCTACTTTTTACCCTGCACACTTTTATTCCATACCTTTTTCCCCTTTTTGAGGACTGTTCAGAGTGCGATTTTTCACCTCCCAGCTGCTCTTCAGATCATTCTAGAATGAGACCTTCCTATCCAGCCCTATCTATAGCAATGTAGGTCAAAGTAACCTCATCAGCTTCATCGTTCACTTTATGAGATTTTGCAGCAGCATGTTTATTCAATCTTCTGAGCAATAGCCAAACATGAAGACCACTTCCCCAATTGACTTGATTTGTAGTGAATGTGGGTGTGTGTGTAATTATGTGGGTATGTGTGTGAGCATTTGAACGTGCGCATGTGTGCATATGTCGGTGTGTGTGTGTTTGTGTATGTGGGTGGGTATGCGCGGCAGGGGTGGTGTGAGTGGAGGGGGCGGGTGTGGAGGTGAGTGGAGGGCGGGGGTGGAGATGAGTGGAGGGGGCGGGGGTGGAGATGAGTGGAGGGGGCGGGTGTGGAGGTGAGTGGAGGGCGGGGTTGGAGGTGAGTGGAGGGGGCGGGTGTGGAGGTGAGTGGAGGGGGCGGGTGTGGAGGTGAGTGGAGGGGGCGGGGGTGGAGGTGAGTGGAGGGGGCGGGGGTGGAGATGAGTGGAGGGGGCGGGTGTGGAGGTGAGTGGAGGGCGAGGGTGGAGGTGAGTGGAGGGGGCGGGTGTGGAGGTGAGTGGAGGGGGCGGGTGTGGAGGTGAGTGGAGGGGGCGGGGGTGGAGATGAGTGGAGGGGACGGGTGTGGAGGTGAGTGGAGGGCGGGGGTGGAGGTGAGTGGAGGGGGCAGGTGTGGAGGTGAGTGGAGGGCGGGGGTGGAGGTGAGTGGAGGGGGCGGGGGTGGAGGTGAGTGGAGGGGACGGGGGTGGAGGTGAGTGGAGGGGGCGGTTGTGGAGGTGAGTGGAGGGCGGGGGTGGAGCTGAGTGGAGGGGGCGGGTGTGGAGGTGAGTGGAGGGAGGGGGTGGAGGTGAGTGGAGGGGGCGGGGGTGGAGGTGAGTGGAGGGGGCGGGTGTGGAGGTGAGTGGAGGGCGGGGGTGGAGGTGAGTGGAGGGGGCGGGTGTGGAGGTGAGTGGAGGGCGGGGGTGGAGGTGAGTGGAGGGGGCGGGGGTGGAGGTGAGTGGAGGGGGCGGGTGTGGAGGTGAGTGGAGGGGGCGGGTGTGGAGGTGAGTGGAGGGCGGGGGTGGAGATGAGTGGAGGGGGCGGGTGTGGAGATGAGTGGAGGGGGCGGGTGTGGAGGTGAGTGGAGGGGAAGGAAGAGAGAGAGAGAGAGAGAGAGAGAGAGAGAGAGAGAGAGATAGCTCGTGGGGGGCTGAGGGGGATTAGGCGGGGAAATCGGTGGGGGTGAGTGGCGATGGAGGGGGTGAGTGGCGGGGTGAGGGGGGAGATGGAGGGGGTAAGTGGCGGGGGAATATGGAGGAGGGAGAGAGATAGAGAGGGAGAAAAAGAGAGGAGGAAAGAGAGATAAAACAAATCACTATGGTGGCAATAAAAGTGAAAGCAACAATTGCCCGTGACACAAGTATGTCCAAGAAATGGAACGGACACTCCCTGAAGCTGCAGCCCAAGGCATCTGAGAGCTCTCCTCTCAATCTCTTTCTCTTCTATCTTCTTAGGACTAGTGGGTTCTGACCCCTGTGCTTGGAGCCCACTGCCTCATGCCCCAAAGAGAGAGAGAGGGAACATAGAAGGGGTACTACAATGACTTTCTGCCAATACCTTAACAAATTTTGTAGCTCTTGTGAATGTTAAATGATCTAACCAATTCTCAAGGCAATTTGAAAATCAAATGGACCACTTGTGAAAACCAAAGCAATTTTGCATAGTTTGGCCATTATCGACATCGAGAGAATGGAAGATAATTTGGTCAACAAATGAAAAATTAAAAAAATATATATTCTTAAGAAGAAAACTGTCCTTTTGACTTCCTCTGTGGAAGAGACTTGATTTTCTAACTCTAATGTTTCCATTCATAGAGTATTGAAAATAGTCTAATCTTTGTGGAAGATTTGGAAAAAGGTGAAACCATTCAACAAGGTTAATCAGGATTTCATGTGGGCACCCTAGACCAGACAAAAATATTGTATATGGTTCTCTTTTAAGAGAATAAAAAAATGAATAGGAGAACCTTGAAAGGTAAAATAAAAGTATGGAAACAAATCATATGTTTCAAAATCTCTAGAATCAAGAAGAACATTAATAGATTAGATTTGTGGACATTCACTCTGCTAGGAGAATTTATTATGAAGCATAATAAATCAAAGACTTGCGTCCTTCTCAATCATGATCCCCTCTCGATTGAAGGGCTAAGATGAATCAATGGCAACACATTTTAAAGGACACTGAATATTAAGAAGAATCAAGATTCACCTGCCTCCATAATAAGAGGTTGGTTTTTGAACTAGCCCCCTATCAGATGCAATTTTAAGTTTGTGTACATGTGGTTTCCTCTCATAGAGAATAACAGTCAAGCTCTTGGTTGGAAAATTCTCCCCCAAGGAATATGGAGTAATTTCAACATCATTGTAAGAAAACATATCATGTCATTAAGAGTTGTTCTTACTTTGGCGGCAAACCAGACAAAGAAGAAAGAGTCTTGAATGGTCATTGCATAGGCCTCTACACCTAAAATAGAGTCTTCTAACCTTATTCTAAATGAACAATGGGTGTTTAATAGTCATTCCAACTATCAAGTAACTTCCCATGAGCACTGTATGTCTATAGTAGACTTATATGTTTGGTATTTTAATAGTGCTGCAACTACTAATAAAATTTTCAAGGACCCGCGATGTAGTGTCGCCTTTTTAGTAAACAAGACCAAGATCACCTCTTCCTTACATGTCCTAGAGAAACTTATTTCTGTAGGATCTTTATAGGATGTTTAGATTGGAGAGTAAAATAAACTTAAAGCAAGCCCTATTTGGAGAAGACATTGGTTTCTCTTTTATCAATTGGAATGCGATCAAGGTGGGAAACGCTCCATAAGATATGGAAAGAAAATGAACTTCGAAGTTGGACAATCATCCAAAGAATGCTCGATTGACAAACCTCTTTCGCTTTTAGGAAGAACAATATGTAATTGTTGAAATTCAATCCCCACGACACCATAAGATTCGTTTTTTATCGAAAGTAACAAGATCAAAACTACATGTGCCACCCATAATGGCATCAAAAAAATTTCAACTGCACTTTAACGCTCTCTAAAACTTAGGTTTCCTACCAACCATACGTACATACATACATAAATACATGAATGCATACATACATACATGTATGCATAGATGCATAATGAAATGCATTCATACATACGTACATACATACATATGATAATATATACGTACACATACATGTATATTTTATTGAATCCATAAATATAAAGATATCAAAAACATGTATACATAGATACATACACACATAGATGCATACATACATATACATAAATAATATATACATACATATACATACACATATATGTATATTTTATTGAATCCATAAATATAAAGATATCAAAAACATGTATACATAGATACATACACACATAGATGCATACATACATACATACACAAATACAAACATGCAAACACACATACATACAAACACATAGATACATACATACATAAGTACATACATACATAGATACATACATGCATAATACATACATACATTCATACGAACATACGTATATGCATACATATAGACATGCCTTTAAGTTATGTTTCTGCAAGAACTTCGTAACATAGTAAGAACTATATTAAAGAGGGGTATGGTTCTCTTCTAGGATTGATAACCGTCCTAGCCTATGTAGGAAATTTCTTGGATCTTGAACTTCCTCGCTTTTTGTCAAACGTTTCTTCTACTCAGTTTTGATGTTAGTATTAGATTCGTTATTTAATGACAGCAGAAGCAATTACAATGTTTGTTCCAGAGAACACTCAAAGGATAAGAACGAAGCATACATACATACATGCACAAATGCATAATAATGCATTCATACATACATACATATGAACTTATATACATATGCATATATGTATACGTTTTTGAATCTATAAATATAAAGAGAACTAGAACAGGCATACATCAATACATACACACACACACACACACATATATATATATATATATATATATATATATATATATATATATATATATATATATATATATATATATATATATATATATGCATACATACATAAATACATACATGCATAGTAGCTGCATACATACACACATCCATACATATAGACATGACTTTAAAGTAGTCTTTCTGCAAGATGTTCATAACATTTTAATATTTATATTTAAGAGGGGTATGGTTCTCTTTAAAATGATAACCTATATAGGAAATTTCTTGGATCTTGAACTTCTTCTATTTCTCGTCAAACGTTGCTTCTCTTGAGTTCTGATAGTAGTATTGGATTAGATATTTCGAGTCAGTAGAAGCAATTAAAATGTTGTTTATCCAGAGAACACTCAAAGTATGCTGTCAAGGATACGAACAATTATAACCTTCAATATCTTAGAGCACATTCCATAATATAATTGATATTCAAGAAAGAATCTGATGCATGTTCCATATCCTTTTTTTTACTTTCATATTATTTTGTTTTTCTCTGATCTTCTTCCATTAGTACAATTGTCCATGCATCGTTATTTTTTTTTTCAAGAATCCTATGATATTTTCACTTGAAATCCACGAATATGTTTCGTATTTTTGGATCAGGTAGAGGGCTTGTAGAGGGATACAAAATTTCTAAACGAGGTTCCGGAATGTAGATGGAACACATAAATTGAATTTATCATGAATTATAGTGCAAAATGATTTCTACAACACGCAAAAACCTCAAATTTTTACAAAACTGTCAACGATAAGCCACACATCATGGTAACTCCTTGCTAGACACACATGGCACAATTGAGAAACTTATGTCGAACACCCTAAAGAATGGTCTACTAAGAAATTGTAAGAAGTCCGTCATTTTAAACGCCATAGAGAGTTCATCCTAGAAAACAGCGAATTGTGTGTCATTCTTAGTAGACCATTCTTTGGGGGGTTGTCAAGTCAGACATAGTCCGTGCTAACTTATGCGTTTGATCCACAGCCCATTGAAGTTTACCACAAGAAAGTTTTCCATTTCGAGGAAATATATCATGAACTCTAGAACAGGCATTTCGACAAGAAGACCGGTTCTATTTAATCTCATTGGAAAAAATATGTCGACAATAAGTCACATATCATGGGGAAAAAAATTGAAAGGCTACAAAGAGACTACAGAAAGTTGACTTGATGATCGTTTCTTTACGTATTTATCGCGCGAAACTTTCCATTGCGTAGACCGTAAAGAGCAGGCACATTCATATGCATCACTCGTTAATTCCTAAGCTTGGAGAATATGCATGAGTAGAAAGGTCAAGAAAAAAAAAAACAAAAAAGAAGGATGTTCGTATTTTTCCTTAATGTATTATAGACCCATTAGGAGGCATGCATTCAAGGTTTTCTTACATGATGGATTGACATGGAGACATGCTTGAGTGAAAACTAAGTTACGTTAACGCGTAATTGCAACAAAGAAATTGCAGAAAAGTGTGACGAAAGATCTGCATGACTCTTTTGTGGCTTGGCGATACAGCTTTTGTACACACATATGAGATAATTAAGGAAAGATCTGGATTTCCAAGTATGTATCTCAATATTTGTTGCTGTTAAAATGAACACTCAGCAGATCTATGGAGATTGATACAGAGAGAGATATACGCGCTGATAAGCATAGAGAAATGTGCCTCATCATTATCAATAAGAGAATACATGTTTATATAGTAAGGCTGAAGGCATTGGTCATTAAGTGAAGTAGGTGATGATAGGGTTGGCACATGGCCTTCCCTGAAAGGTGACTGACAAAAGGCTGTTATCTAAGGAGAATAGACTACTGACACATACATGGAGACAAAGGTAGTTTCAATTCCCCCCCTTTTTCCTAGCATAGGAAAACATGTTAAATACCACATTGGGCATGCCACATTGGGAGTTACAATTAAGGTTACCATATTAGGTACTTGAAACATCATTCCTATTTTTGTTGAAGAATCCAAAGTCTCCACGAGAAAGTTCGACCCGTTTTTAATCTCCTTTGGTCTCCTAAAGGAGTTGTTTGGTAAGTGTCATGTCTTGCCACAAAAGGTACATTTCCTCTTGCTTAAACAATCCTTGGCGACATGATTACTGCAT
This sequence comes from Ceratopteris richardii, assembly GCA_020310875.1. NCBI lineage: Eukaryota > Viridiplantae > Streptophyta > Polypodiopsida > Polypodiales > Pteridaceae > Ceratopteris > Ceratopteris richardii. The sequence continues at coordinate 59,906 of MU262318.1, forward strand.
CAACAAATGCTACACATTTTCAATGTAGCTAGAAGTGTATCCCTAGGGCGTTCTGGTTTCTCGATCCTTTTCTCTTCTTGTTGCAAAGAGTTTATTACATCCTCTAGGGTTGGAATAGGATCCTTCTCTTTCAAGATAGTGACGATGTTTACAAAGGAGTTGGGGAGAGCTTTTAAAAGTATTGCTATTTTGTCTTCATTAGGAATTAAACATTGAAGAGAATGCAATTGGGTTACGATACTTTTCATCCTATTTACTAGGGAAGCTATATCCTCGTTGGGATTAAGGGAAAGCCCGTACAATTGCATTTTCAAGATTATTTTGTTGTGCTTTGCATGAGCACCAAAAATATTCTCCAATGTTTGCCAAGCTTCATATGCATTTTTTGCTTTGTCCACATAGTATATAAGTTTCGTCGAGTGCGGTGATGATTATTCCATAAGCTTGCTCTCTCGGAAAGTTGACGTTGTGTCTTGGCCACTTTAGTAAGCTCTTCTAATTCTTGTTCGGTTGGTGGAGCCTTGTTGGCGAAGCTCCATACACCTTTGTGCATTAGAAATCCTTTCGTTTTCATTTGCCATGTGTGAAAAATTTGTACCTGCAAACTTATCCACACCTTTGAAAGCCATACTTTGGGAAGTTCTTACTAATTATTAATCAACAGTGTCTAATTCCGTTATTTAAAAACAAGATAGGCGAAAAACTATTTACAAATGGAGCTAGCTCAAACCTAGATGCCTAGGAATTATTACAGAGCTATAAAAGCTTTTGGATTTATTTTCCTACTCAAGACTTCTATGTGCCTTTCAACAACAAGCTGTAAAATAAATGTGTAAAGTAAATATTAAGATGTTGACATTGAGTGGCTCAATATTGTAACTGGTTCCTCTCCAGAGGTGCATCTCCAAATAAGCTTGACTATCTATCTTCGGGCAAAGGCATATTCTGATATGTTCATTGCAAACAGAAACGCCATGTCCGTTGATTCGTTGATTAAGACTCTGTGTTGAGCTCTACGTGGGTGATTGAATGGCAATACTAGACATAAACATTAATCAGTAACAAGTGTCCTTCAACCTTTCACGCCGCAAACTTCTTTTAGCATGATGATGTGACCATACATAGACATGAATGGCAATGGGCATGCCTAAGTGAAGGCCTCTTTGATTTTGTAAATTTCCAAGCTCAGATGATTAATTTATAGATTCGACACGAGTTTTATACGAACGCTGCACTACTATCCCACTAGATCTACTTTATGGTTATTCAAGTGACTACTTTAACTTGCACAGCAGAAGAAGTCGGATTAAATCAACAATGATGAGCAAAAGTATTGTTTGAGTACGGCGACGGCGATGATGCACTAATTTACCTGAAACCTTGCACTACAGCATGATGCAGTTGACACCTCTTGATTCATCTTCGAGCGTGACAGGGGGATCAGATGACAGAGCTACAGAGCATAGTGCTGGAGAGGACTCAAGCGAAGAAGATAGCTGCCATGGCCATTGTTACAATGAGAATCCTTCAGGAATCGAACAGAAAATGTCCCACTTATCAGTCTGAAGATCCGCCTCATGAAGCTGATGAGTTGGGTTACGCTGGACACGGCAGACCTCCTCCCAACTCTTCTGGTGGCGAAAGTTGTGGTTACGAGAAGACCCAAGCCTTGCTCTATGCAGAGGGTACGGCGGAGCGGAGCTAGCGATGGAGCTCGAGACATGCAAAAGCGCAGCCACACTAAGAGAGCTAGCCTTTTTCTACCTCTTTTTCAACTAATATGCACACCCTTCTTCCCTCTACATGGAGGTTTCTATGGTGCCTCAGAAGCGAGAGATCGTTACGGCTCTGATACCACTTGTTGCTGTTAAAATGAACACTCAGCAGATCTATTTTTTTTTTTAGCTTAGAGAAATGCACCTCATATCAATAAAAGAATACATGTTTATATAGTAAGACTGAAGGCATTGGTCATTAAATGAAGTAGGTGATGACAGGGTTGGCACATGGCCTTCCTGGAAAGGTGACTAACAAAAGGCTGTTATCTGAAGAGAATAGACTCTTGACACATACATGGAGACAAAGGTAGTTTCAATATTCTTACATGTGGTGTATCATAGAAACAATGCCAAATGTGCTAAGATATGAGACATTAAGATGAACCAAATTCTGCATGTCATGCAAGCATACATTACAAATGGGTTGTTCACTTAGTGAATATCCGTCTAGGAGTTATCAACATGCAATATATTATGCTTGTAAGTGAGGATCTAACTCATCATGTTGAGGTGGAGATATATGGAAAACATATGAAATTGTTTGTTGTAGCCAATGGTGGGGAGCCCGAGGCACAAGAAGCCTGGGAATTTTTCTAAAATCATGTTATCTAACTTGCATTAACCACTGCCTATAATCTCCAATGCAAATGGAAAAATAAAGAGATGTCTTTCACCGATAGAGAAAGCATTATAAAAAGGATATGAAGAAAAAAAAAAATCAATGGTCGATTTTTTATACCTTTTTCGTTGCGGCCTGACCATATGAACTTGATATCATGGCTGGATTTATGCATTTTGAATTGGTATACAGTGATAAACTGATTTTTCCAATCGAAACAAATGTTTTAATTTGGTTTACTTTACCTTGGGTTACTAACATTTTTAGAGAGGATATGTTATATATGTCTAAGATTGTATTGTAGCAACTTGAACCAGGTCAAAAGTGATTGCAAGAAGCAAAAGAAAAGTTGAAAGCATCAAGGATGAAGAAAAAAATTTTGTTTGACAAATGACATCAGTTGCAGCATTAAAAAAATAAAGAGTCTGACCCAGCTTTGATATATGATAGCTCGTTTGATATACAATACGAAGCGAGATGGAGATTACTAAGTCACTAGATTGATCCTTATATTGTGCATGTTGTGAATGAAAATAATACTTTTGTTTTAAAGGAATTACATGATATTGTACTCAAAGTGTCTTTTGTAGGAGATGCATAAAACCTTTTAAAAAGAACGATGGAAAGGAGTATAGGATCCCACAAACATTGAAGAATCCTTTCAAGGATGACAGGAAGCAGTACGATCATGGGAGTTACGTATGATGTTTTTGAAATGAATGTAAAATTGTCTTCTTTTAAAGCTAACATTGACATGACTAAACTTGTGATTGACTTTTTGAACATTGGTCCAATGAGTAGTGGTCTTTGTTTGTATGCCTAGTGAAGGCATTAACTAGCTTGTATTGGAGGCTTCAGTTCTCAAAGTACGAGTTATCATTTTGAGTGAGGTAACTTTCATTAGCAAGTTCTTGGATTGTATTTTGTGTGTGCAAAAGCTCTCGGCTCTGTCCTTTATGGGTTATGAGAAGCATGCATTTCGGTGAAAAGACGTCCAGAGAGTGTGTTTGTGAGCTCACATATACTTCAAGTCTGCATAGGGAAGTTGATCTTTCTCCGACCAATGAACACATAAGATGACGCAGGTCATAAGTTTCTTCCGAAAAAATCGTGTACGCCATTTTTCTTTTCTTATCGCTTATAGTACGCAAATATTCATAAAAGAAATAAGATATGGAGACATCACTTCATCTTGTTCTCGCATAATTGTAAAACTAAAACAAAAGTTGATGTACAACAGATGAATTACAACAACTTAACAGTGTTGCGACAAATCCAAACACTGAACTGGGGAAAGAAGTATACTTGAAATTCTAAGCACAAAAGTAAGGTTTGAACCGTACCTATTGATTTTAGTTTCCTGAACCTTCAAATATAAATTCCTCAATGGAAAAACGCGATCTATCATATGATGTATATGTAGCTATATCCAAATAAGGAAGATGAACACTTAGAAACCGCACAAAATAAACCGAGTGCTACTGGTATCAATAAAATCACGTGAATACTACGTATGCAATGAAAGCTTCGGAGCATCAAAAACAGAAGTAAAAGAAATTATTTTAATGCACAATACAACTAATGTGTTACGTTTAGAGATAAAAAAGACTTTTATAAGCTGGATGCTAATTCCATTTAAGATAATGACATTTGGTGTCTTCAATTACATGATATATGTATCAATCGAGTTATCTGTTCTTTTATTGATTCATGCAAGGGAGACTAGACTTGCCCAAACTTCCTCTTAAACAAAGGTTCCCTAGTACGTCCGTTTCCTTGAGCATTGAGCAATGAGAGAGAGGGTCCAATGCCAAAAGTGAGAAAATCGAAAAGTCAACCGATATGTTCAACACTTAAAACTCGAGACAGTAAAGGAGTCCAAAAGTCAACAGCAAATGGACTTAGCAAGTTGCATTAGTTGGAAAAGACTCAGCAAGTCATGAAAAAAGGAAAAACAAAAAGCAAGTAAGAAAAGACTCAGCAAGTCATGAAAAAAGGAAAAACAAAAAGCAAGTAAGAAAAGACTCAGCAAGTCATGAAAAAAAAAAAGAAGTTTTCAAAGCTTGAATTAACTGGAACGACGAATAATCCTTCTTTGTTTTACTTTTCTTGACCTTTCTGCTCATGCATACTCTTAAAGCAATGGAAAGTTTCGCGCGATAAACTAGCCTCCTTCTAGGCTTTCATGATATTATCGGCATAATTTTCCAATCAATCTTCTAGAAATGCCTGTTCTAGAATTCATGATATATTGGAAGGACGTTTCTCCTGTCTTCGCCATGTGTCTTGACAAATCCCCGAAGAATGGTCTAGTAAGAATGACACACAATTCGCTGTTTTCTACGATGAACTCTCTATGGCGTTTAAAATGAGGGATTTCTTACAATTTCTCTTCATAAGTTTGTCAATTTTGCCATGTGTGTCTAGCAAGGAGTTACCATGATATGTGGCTTATCGCTGACTTTTTTGTAAAACTATGAGGTTTTTGCTTGCTGGGGAAATCCCTTTTCACTACAATTCATGATAAATTGAATTTATATGTTCCATCTACATTCCGAAACCTCATATATTAAAATTGTGTGTCCCTCTACAAGGCTTCTACATGATCCAAAAATCCAAAACATACTTGTAGATCTCAAGTGTAAATATCATACGATTCTTGAAAAACCAAAAATGATCCATGGACACTTGCACTAAAGGAGGAAGGTGAGAGGAAAACAGAATATTATGAGAGTAGAACAAGATGTGCCATTGCTTAATCCACTTTTAATCGTTATCGTATTCCCTTTATCACCTTATTATCTTCTTCAGATTTGCGTCTCACATTCCCTCACTCTCTCTTGTTTTGGAACTCCCAGGCTTGGGATGGGGATTAGAAGGACGCACCAGTTTGGGGATAAAACCAGAACAAAAACATGTTGAAATGGAAAACTCGAGAAATCTCTTTTTTTTGTGAGTAGATATGGAACATGCATGCAGCTTCCATCTTGACGGTTATAATCCCTCTTATCCTTACCCCATCACATCCTTTGAGTGTTCTCTACATAACAATCATTGTAATTGTTTCTACTACTCATACTACTATCAGACCTCAAGCGAAGAAACGTTTGACCAAAACTGTTTGACCAAGAGAACCATACCCCTCTTAAATAACGAATCTCATACTACTATCAGACCTCAAGCGAAGAAACGTTTGACCAAAACTGTTTGACCAAGAGAACCATACCCCTCTTAAATATAGTTATTACTAAGTTACGAAGATCTTGCCGAAAGATTACTTTAAGATATCTATAAGTATGCATGTGTGTATGTATGTATCTACGTACGTACGTACATATGTAAGTATTTTTATATGTATGTATATATGTATGCATCTACGTATGTACCTATGGATACTATGGATGTATGTATTTATGTGTTTTAGTGCATGTATATATGTATATATGTGTATTTGTATGTTTGCCCTTTTGTATGTGTGTATGTATGTATGCATCTATTTGTGCATGTATTCATGTATGCATGTTTTAGCTATATTTATATTTATGGATTCAATAAACTTTACATATATGTGTATGTATATGTATGTATATATTCTCATATGTATGTATGCATTTCAATATGCATCTATTCATACATGTATGTATGTATAAATGCATGCATCTATGTATGTATGTATGTATGTATATATGTATGTATCAGAACATGTACGTATGTATCAGAACATGTATGTATGTATTAGAACATTTATGTATGTAAGAAGCCGCTTAAGGTTCTCAAATTGGATTCACTCCAAACCCACTATCATGAGCGCCGTAGTAGCTCTTTATATCTTAAGAGACTAGATAAACAATTGAAGAGGGAAAGGAGATGAAAAATATGCAAGTCAAACCATCGTATATTTTGCAAAGTGGAATTGCTTACAATTGACTATTAATGATCAACAAACAACTCTGATCAAGAGAAAGGGAACAAAAAATATCAATAGGAAGAGGAAAGCATAGAGGAAGAGGAAGAAGGTACCATCAAGCTCCACACAATAGCAACTCGCAATTATGGCCACTTTGCAAGGGACTATTATCAAAAACATAAAACCAACTTATCATATAGAGGCAAGGTAACTATTTTTCTACTTCAAATCAGAATGAAAGCTTGTTAGCTATGATGGAAATGAGTGATTAAAAAACACAAGGATGGAACATATAGCATATGATCTACAAAGCCAAAACATATGGTATACGATCGAACATATGGTATATGATCTTGAAATCCAAAATTGTGGGTTCCTCTGCAAATTCTTTGAATTAACCCAAAATCCAAAACATATTTGTGCATTTCAAGTGTAAATATCATAGGATTCTCCTAGAAATAACCATCCATGGACAACTATATGCATGGACATAGATGAACAATATCTAGTCCCAACAAAGATATATTGAAGTATACTAGTCACGTATATGAATACATACAAATTCTAGAAGCTCCTAGCACAAAAATCTGAAATATCGATCTTGTACAAAGAGACTAAGGTCCTCAAATGAAATATATTTGGAACATAAAAGTAAGATAGAAACCTATTTATCAAAAGTGTTAGTTATAGTGATATTTTCTCAATAAAAATGTCATATGATTTTATTTGTTAACGAAGATAAGTAAACGTCTACATTCTTCTAAAATAAGTAAACGTCTAGAACTCAAACAAGTTAAATGAGATGACACGGATCAACTTTCACGGGAAGAAATGGAAACAACGAGGAAAACTTTTCACTTGACAATCTAAAAAAAACTGACATGAGCGATAGATTATCTCTTATAATAATCAGAATGCTACATTTGCATGATGAACCATAACTTAAGCATTTGACTATCTAGGTATAAATGTTTCAATGCTTTAACCAGATTTTGGATGTTGGGTATTAGAATGCAGAACCACTCAAAAGCATGGTAATTGCATAATCTTCTCGCATTTATCAATCTACCCACATCATACTTTGCATGATGTTTTTTTTATTAATTGGACTACCTAGATCATACAATTAAAATCTAATTTGGAAACATTTTACGGAATTCCAGAGAGTTAGACCAGCTCAGAGATCCATTCTCAAGCTACCAAAAGTTTTAAAATTGGAATAGCTTCAATAGCACGAGCAAGAGCACCTTGTGGATTTTTTATCTCTTATAAAACTATCTAAGAAGTCAAAAGAGTAAAAGCATATTCAAATATTGAGGTCAAATCCCCACCTTTTCTTCAAAGATGATTTACTTAAAATCGACTACTCATGATCATCAAAAGTTGATAATTCATATCCAATGGTTTCAAATGTGATAATCCACTATTTAAGGCGATTCAATCCATCCATGGGGAGAACATAATTGAAATACTATAAAACCCACCACCATGTTTCAAGAGAAAGGAGATAAGGATGAGAGCTCTCACACACTCTCACACACAAAGGGAGGAGCAGATAGAAATTGAGGCAAGGAAGAATGACCTTCTTCTTCTTCTTCTTCTTCTTCTTCTTCTTCTTCTACTACATAAAGAGAATATACAAGTATGGCTTATTGCAACAATGCAACCAATACAATATATAAAGAAAAGTACATAAGGAAAAAACTAATGTTCAAGAATGAGTGAGTTGACAAGAAATTAATGTGCCATCACTCTTGGTAGATGAATCTAGTAGATCTCAATGAAGTATCTCTGACATATATCAATCTAACCACTATACATCTTAGAGAAATAAAAACTGAATTGTGTCATCCTTGATCATCACATGTTGAGCTTGTTATCTCAACACTCCCCCTCAAGCTCAACCTCATGTCTTCTAATCTAAGTATCACCTTAAGCTTCTTTTGCTTCTCTACTCCAAGTGCTTTAGTGAAAAGATCGACAACTTGCTCATCTATCCTCACATAAACAAGATCAATATCACCAACTAGAACCTTTTCCTTGCAAGAGTGATGATGTACCTCAATGTGTTTTGTTCTAGCATGGAAAAAAGGATCTCATGCTAGTTCAATGATGTTAAGATTATCATAATAAATGATGATAGGGTTTTGCACTTCCACACCTAAATCTGCAAGTAGAATCTCTATTACCATTATACTTCTGATACTACCTTTGCAGCACCTCTATAGTCAACCTGTGTACTCAAGAAAGCAACACTAGGTTGCTTCTAAAAGTTGGAGTCCTAAGTGAGAATTGAAATCCTCTAGTGAATCTTCTATCTAGAATACTATCAGCACAATCCGCATCGGTGTATCCATGAACTCGCAATTCTACACGAGATTCATAAAACAATACATCTAAAAGCATCTAGATGTGGTTTCTAGGGAGACTATATAAGTTGACTTTGAAGTCCTATAGTTTAGCTTATATCATGTCTTGTAACTATGAGATATATCAGGCTACCCACAATTTTCTTGTACATACTAGCATTTTACAATGCTTTTCTTGATATAGCCTCTGACTTCAAATTTGGATCTAATGGCATCGAAATTGGCTTACAATCATCCATACCATATGTTTGCTACATACTCAAGGCATATTCCCTTTCCCACATCCATACACCTATTTATGTATGTATCAACTCAATGCTTAAAAAATAGCAAAACACACCAGGATATTTCATGTCAAACTCCTACATAAGGAGTTGCTTTACCTTCTTAATGCTTTCTTCATTATCACCACCTACAATCAATTCATCAACATGAATAGACACAATCCTTATGAAATTGTCACCCTTCCTTATGTATAATGAGTGATATACACCACACATTGAAATGCAATGGTGATTAAGTTATATGGAATCCTTACATGCCAAGCACGAGGGCTTAATGAAGCCCATACAAATCCTTTTGCAACGTGCAAACATATTTTGGGTGCTTTGAATCCTCATTTCCTTTGATTGGTCCATGTTTACTTCTTCGCACAACTCACCATGTAAAAAAGAGTTCTTCACATCCATCTAATGCAAAATCCATCCTTTTCCTTTACCCATGCAACAATTCTCTAGGAGTAGAGATTTTAGAGATTTTACCTACCTTGATGAAAGTTTCCTCATAATAAATGACACATGTATGTTCATACCCCTTTGCTACTAGTCGTTCGTTGTATGTTTTCAAGAAGAAGGAGGACAAGCAAGGGAGTGATGCTGAGTTGGATCAGGCCCCCTGTGCGCCATTCTCATCTCACGAGTGGCATCTCCGCGTTGCGTGCCTCGCCCTATACAGTTATCGCATGGCCCATGTTTTAGAAGAGAAAGTGGAAAAAGGCCTCGGTTGTGTGGGATCATCGATGTATGCATTGTGAACAAAAAAAGGCAAATACAATGCTCTAAAATAAAATCACCAAACTGGGAGTGCTAGAAAAATAACTATGCTCACTAATGGTGACCAATATACAAAAGATTTTGATCAATACAAAAATACTCTGCCATAGTGCGGATCACTCAAGATAAAATAGTCTTCTTGGCTACAATGCAAAAAGATGCCCATAAAATTCTCTTTCTTTCATCAATTCGATCTTTGCCACAAGAACTTCACTTCACTTTGAGTCTTTGCAGCAAGAACTTCTCTTTACTTTGGGTAATGCCTTTTCTTCACTTCTCTTTACTTCAAATCATGAGATAAGCTCGAGAAATCCATGTGGACAAAACAAACAATCACTAATGTTACTTTTGGGAATATTAAGCAATACTTGCTTTCATATTTAGAACTTTGATGTGAATGTATGTTTTGGACAAGAAAAATCACATGAGTCACAATAAATTTTATTAAGTCGGCAAACCTTTGAATCAATTAGACCTTGAGGACAAATAGTTTCTTTCTTGCTCTTTCTTCCCGTCAATTGGTGAAATTAAGTACTTTTATAATAAGGTCTTATGAGTTTTTTATGCACTAGTAGATCCGTAGCCACAATAAATTTTCAATAAATTGTATTGCAATGGTAATTTTGAATCTCCAAGTCACATGTTTATTTCTTCAAATGTTGCCCCCATACACAATATTCATTTGTGAGATTCACTAATAGTTTTCAAAATTGCTATTAGTAATTACTCAAGCTTAATATATGGAAAAGGATGAGGTTAACGATTGTGTGAAAAGTAAAAGCATGTTTTAACAATGAGTTGAAAAAAATTCACATCTAGGTATTACTCTCTCTCTCTCACTGAAAAAGATCTAGCAAACAACTTGGAATGTGCACAAAAGACTACTCAATTTCACAAATTTAAGGAAAGGTAAAAATTATATTGCAACATATGTTATTGGGAACTATGATTTATGGAGAGATCACGTATAAGTTAAGAAAGACAAAACTCATTGTTAAGAGAACCACACAATATGCACATAGTTATCGTCAATACCAATGATCACTTCATCATATAAGGATCATATTGATCCAATCATTGTACACCTCAGTCCGATCAGAAGAGGCTATGTTCTAGTTGACTTCGAATATGATAAATGCCAAGCTGCACAATAAAAGTCGATTCTCAGTTTCAATGCACATTATATATTCCACACTAACCTGCATAGCTCATCTTCTCAACTATGTTTTCAATGTCATGAAATTTGACACACGCCGTGCAGCTATTCATAACTTTCATAATAATTCTTGCTCTAATTTTGGGGATAGATTGGAAGAACAAAACTCAAACCAAGAGTCAAATGCTCAAGCACCTTGATGAATGCATGAATGGCCAAATATTTCGCGATCCTCACCTTCAAATAAGGCAACGAGTGACTATGCTCATTCTCATTGACAAGCACCACTACCTATTTCTGTGGATTAACATGCAATTCATATGCATCAGAGTATATTTTGCTGCCATGACGTCTCCAAATCCTTACCTCTCTCTCTCTCTATGAAACACCTTTCACGATTGACTTCTTCCTCCACTAAGATTGCCTCATCTTTAGAGGCCGCCTTTGATTGTTGTTTCTCTCTCTCTCTCTCTCTCTCTCTCTCTGTCTCTCTCTCTCCTCTCCTCTCTCTCTCTCATCTCTCTCTCTCTCTCTTTCTCTCTCTTTGTGTGTGTTTGTGTTAGTCAAGTTTAGTCGATGTTGA
>MU262319.1:7500-52500 GCA_020310875.1 Ceratopteris richardii
CAGGCAAGTAACAAATGGACTCAAGGCAGATGATAAGTGGGAAAGTTTCACCACTGCAATGGACCTCTATATGGACATGCATACCCCAGATCTCACAACACTCATGGGCCAACTATTCACACATGAAGCAAAGTTTACAAAGGCAGGAGATAAATCAAAAGGTAACAACCCCTCTGCTCTCTATACTGATAAGAAAGTTAAGGATAAAGGTAAAGGGAAGAAACAGGATGAAGAAGGCTCTACCTCCCAAGCTAATTATGCAGGGAGAGGTAGATCATCAAGAGGCAGGGGCAGAGGAGGTAAGTCGGGTAGGGGGAGACCCTACAACTCATCACCATGCAACATTTGTGGATTGTCCAATCATTCCACAGATGAATGCTACAAGAACTACAAGAATCAGAGAGGAAGAGGCTACTCAAGAGGTGGATACTCTCAAGGGAGAGGCAGGTTCAACCAACACCAAGGCTACAATGGATACAACAATCAATACAACAACAATTACAACCACAACCACAATGGTAACTACCAAGGTGGATTCAGAAATAGAAGGGATTACAACAACTACACAGAGGAGCAAGATGACTCCCTATTGATCATGAATATGACCTCCAAGGCAGGTACAAATGATGATCATTTATTTTATATTGACTCAGGATGTTCTAACCATGTAGCTTGCAATGTGGCACTACTTTCTGATTTGGAAGAACCCAAGGGCAAACATCAGGTACAGACAGGTGATGATACTAAACATTCTGTTGTAAAAATTGGAAATGTAAAGACATGTGATGGTAACCAGAATCTATTGAGCAGGGTACTCTATGTACCAACCATCACCAAGAATCTAATGAGTGTTGGTCAGATTGTGGAGAAAGGTTTGCAAGTCAGATTCACACAACATGGAGCATATGTGGAGGACCCAAGACATGGATTCAGAAGGATAGCCAAGGGAGAAAAATCAGGTAGATTGTTTACTTTTGAGCTAGAAGACACCAAGAACATTGCTTTATATAATTACAAGGATCAAACACTTTCAGAGTTAGAAATATGGCACAAGAGGTTAGGGCACATAGGTGAAAGAACCCTAAAGCAAATGTGCAGGGATCAATGTGTGCTTGGGATACCTAATGTATCCAAGCAACAGATGATTTACAAGTGTGGAGCATGTCAGTTTGGTAAGTCTCACAGGTTGCCCTATTCAAGGAAAGGTTTCATGCATGAAGACTACCTAGACTTGGTACACACAGATGTTTGGGGACCTAGCAAGGACCCTTCCATTTCAGGTTCAAGATACTATGTGTCCTTCATTGATGACTATAGCAGGTGGACCATTTTATACTTTATGAAACATAAAGATGAAGTGTTTAATTGTTTCAAGAGGTATCTTGCACTTGTTGAAAACCAAACAGGAAGAAGCTTGAAGAGGCTAAGGTCAGATGGTGGAGGAGAGTATTTCTCCAATGAGTTTGAAGATTTCTTGCAGGAAAGAGGCATCAAAAGGGAGATCACTACAAGGTACTCACCTGAACAAAATGGGGTAGCTGAAAGAAGGAATAGACTCATTGTAGAAACAGCTAGGTCTATGCTTAATGAAAAGAAGTTGCCTAATTATCTTTGGGCACAAGGTGTATCCACTGCCACCTATCTCATCAACAGGTTGCCATCCAAATCACTTGATGGCATGACACCATATGAAGCTTGGCATGGTAAGAGGCCTTCTCTGGATCATTGCAAAATCTTTGGTTGTGTAGCATATGTGCATATTCCCTCACGGGTAAGGGGAAAGCTAGACCCTAAAGCTGAAAAATGTATCTTCATTGGTTATGATTTGAACCAAAAGGGATACAGATTCTACAACCCAACAAACAAAGGCTTCAAGGTAAGCAGAGATGTCATCTTTGATGAGAATGACTCATGGTATGAGAATGAATGCAGGAAGGTTAGCCTACCCTATGATATGGAAGAAGATTTCCCAAAGCTCACAAAGGAGGAACCAATCCAGAAAGAAGACTCAAGCTCAGATGATGATGATACAATTAACCTTGAGGAATTCAAGGCATGGAAGTCCAAAGGAAAGATGAAGATGAAGAAGCTTGAGGATATATCAGAATCCTCAACTCAAGCAATGAGGAGATCTCAGAGAGAAAGTAAGAAACCTATCAGATATGGGTATGATACTTCTCTTGTAACCAAGCATTCTGTATATCTTGCAAAGGATTTGTTGAATGAAGAACCAGGTACCTATGAAGAAGCAATCACCAAAACAAAATGGAAAGAAGCTATGGATGAAGAAATGGAAGCTCTCAAGGAGAGTGATACTTGGGACTTGGTACCCAAGAAGGACTCTATGAAGGTGATAGGATCCAGATGGATCTACAAGTTAAAGAGAAATTCAGATGGAACAATAAACAGGTACAAAGCTAGGTTGGTAGCCAAGGGTTTTGCACAAACCCAAGGCATTGATTATGAGGAGACATTTTCTCCTGTGGCTAAGATGCCAACTATCAGAATATTGGTGAGTGTAGCTGCATCCAAAAATTGGAACATGTACCAATTAGATGTCAAGAATGCTTTCTTGAATGGATGGATATCTGAAGAAGTCTACATGTCAGAACCACCTGGCTATGAAGATCCCAAGAAGGTAAATTATGTTTGTAAATTGAAGAAGGCTCTATATGGTTTGAAGCAGGCACCTAGAGCATGGAATTACAGGTTGACAACCTACCTCCTAGACCAAGGATTTGTGATGAGTAAAGCAGACACTTCTCTGTTCATAAAGAGAAGTAGTACAGAGGTAATCTACTTGTGTGTTTATGTGGATGATATCATCATTACAGGTAATGATGTCAATGGGATTAGACACATCAAAGGTCAGATGATGAAAGAATTCAAGATTAATGATCTTGGATTATTGAAGTACTTCTTAGGTCTTGAGTTAGTCTACACCAACTCAGGTATATATATCACTCAAAAGAAGTATGTACAGGATATGGTCAAGAAGTTTGGCTTGCAGGATGCAAAAGTCTCAACTACTCCAATGGAGGTCAACCTAAAGCTAAGTGCTCATGAAGGAGAAGAAGTCCAAGACATCACAGGATATCAAAGCATGGTAGGTAGTTTGAATTATGCTACCTTGACAAGAATTGACATAGCATATGGAGTTAGTGTGCTTAGTCAATTCATGCACAAACCAAGGGTACCTCACCTAGAGGCAGCAAAGAAGATCTTGAAGTATTTGAAGGGAACTCAGAACCATGGTTTGTACTTTCCTTATACATCAGATATTGACATTAAAGTATACTCATATGCAGATTGGGCAGGATGCAAGGATGATAGGAGGAGCACATCAGGATACATTTGTTTTGCAGGAGATAAGCCTATTTCTTGGTCAGCCAAGAAACAACCTACAGTGGCATTGTCATCCACTGAAGCAGAGTATAGAGGGCTTGCCAATGCCACTCAAGAAGCTATCTGGTTAAAGCTCTTGTATACAGAGTTAGGTCTATACACTAGACCACCAATCATTTTTGGAGATAACACTAGCTCTCTTCACCTTGCAGCTAATCCAATATATCATGCTAGAACCAAACACATAGAGGTTCATTACCACTATGTGAGAGAGAAGTTGCTTAGTAAAGACATTCAATTGACATATGTGTCTACTAATATGCAATGTGCAAATTTACTCACTAAAGCATTGGATGGAAACAAGCTATGCAGATTCAAATCCATGATTGGATTGCAGGATGTGATTGAAGACTAAAGATGAAGACTTAAGCCAAAGTGTTTGGCTTGAGGGGGAGCTGTTGGTGCATTTCAAGCCTTCACACTTGGCTTGGAACCTTAGAAGATTATCTTGGAACCCTTGAATGATATCTCTATGAGAAGCAAGAACCATAGGAACTTAGTCTTATGTGTTATTACCATTTTATCTCATTGTAAAAGTCTTAGTGACTTGGCATCTCATGTAATCACACCTACTTGATTAGAGTCGTGGAATTTTGGATGGTGTAATTGGAGAGAATATCTCCCTACTTTTAGAGGAGAGATTCTAGGGAGCTTAGATTTGAATTTCAAATTCAAATGATCACTCAACTCATATAAAAGTGGAGAGAAAAAACTCGCGGCTGTGTCACTCACTTCAGCTCACTTCCTGAGGCATTTCATTGTTGTAACTTTGTGTGTGTTAGTGCTACTCCATAGCCTACACCACAATACCTCATTTAGCTATGCTTGTCATGCTAATGAGATTGTACAAACACATTAATCAATAGAAGTATACACATTCACTATCTCTGTTGTCTCTGAGTCATCTACTCCAAGTCTGTCAACTTCAGAGGAGCATATCTCAGGATATACTGAGCCAAATCAAGTGATTCAAAGCACATTGGAACCAGCTCCAAGTATACTATACACCTACAAAGTTTCAAGACAATTGGATCACCCATCTCGGAGAAATCTCGCTCGAAGTGCACACTAGTCTCTGTCTGCAGAATTCCTAAAATATCGGGGGTAACTACAATTTTGCTAAAGTGATTTCTCAGTGAGTGGTTTATCATTTCTTCTCATTCCACTTGAAAATGGTAGCTTGTTAAGCTAATTTAATATGTCCAGAAGGAATTAGATCAATTGTTAGTGTGCTGGTCACACTGAGTGAAAGACTGAGCAGGTGTCACTACAGAAATAGAAAGTTTTTCTTGATTTTTGAAGTGCCAAGTTATCTGTTTTGATTTGTTCATTACACATATCATTTGCAAAGTACATACATGCTTTCTTGGTATCATTTGGAAGCTCAAGGTGTGTACTAAGCATATCTGGAATCAAAGGAGGGCTGGTGTGAAGCAGGTATAGCAGCACCAACTCAATCTCTTGAGTGCATCCAACCATCACTCCCAACAGATAGATATATAGATAGATAGATAGATAGATAGATAGACAGATAGATAGAGAGAGAGATAGAGAGATAGAGAGATAGAGAGATAGAGAGATAGACAGATAGACAGAGAGATAGATAGATAGATAGATAGATAGATAGATAGATAGATAGATAGATAGATAGATAGCTCAAGGATTTGTGACCGCCAAGTAAGTACTCTCCAAGTTCCAGTTCCTGTTCTTGTCTTGTTCCTTGTTCTAGTCTTGTCTAGTCTTGTATCTTGGACATCTTGTCTTGTCCTCTTGTAATCTCGTAGTACGAGATCTTGTCGATTTCTTTCTTGTATCTAGTTCATCTCCCAGAAGGGAGTTCTTGTAATCTAGAGATCTTGTTGCATACTTACGATCCCGGGTTGTAGGATCTCATGTATCATCTCTAGTCGAGTTGTTCATACCTATCAGTTCCAGGTTGTGGGACATCTTGTATCAGTCACATATTCTTATATCATTTCCCCTTCGTGGGTGATCTTGTAATCAGAAGTGTATTTCTGAAATCTTGTCTACTGTAGTCAGAGAGCATAATCTAGTGCTCCCCTGACACTATCTTTGGATGAAACATTCAACTTCAAATGCTTATAGCATCCAACATGATTACACTTGGAAAAAATCATTTTGGAGAAGAGATACATATAGTGTATAGAATGCATAAGATTATAAGAAATAAGAAAAGTATGCTTTTGGAATGAACCTGACACTCAATAAAATTATCTGCTATTTTTTAGGAATATGTAGAGATAGACCCCAAGATAGAAAAACTGAGATTTCTCCCAATCTACTGAACCAAATGCTATGAAAAATCATATACATACACTGGACACTAATAGACACTAATATGTTTCTAATGAGTGCTCAGTCATCCAATTTGGAGCTCTGTGGAGAGAGCAAAAGCCTCTACAAGCTTACTATTGTTGAAGAAGATGATGTAGAAAAATGAAGGAGCAAGTCAATGATGGCCACTAGTGCATGTATATTGCTTACTGCAACGTTCTCTTGATGACACCCTCCATTTTGGAAGAGTAAGGTCAGTTCTTCTCTGCACACTGATCGACGACGAACCGGTTCAGTTCCCTATGCACACACGGAGATACTTCTCTAAATCTGCCACCCAGCCGCGTGGTAACTTCAATGTTTTCTCTTCCTCTACTTTCCCATAATGGGTCAAAGTCATATCTCCTCCAATGAGTGCCACTTGGCACTCATATGACTATCTCACTAAATATGAACAAGAGGAGCGTCTCACCTCAAAGTCATATTCATATTGGATACTCCATGTGACATTTCCTTCCCCTTAATTCCATTTTTGTCCTCAAAAATGGTATTGGAAGGTCTACTAGAGATAGAGCAATCAAAGAAGTACCACTCCCACTATGTCCCCATGTATAAAAATACATGGTCCTGTCTCCGTGTTGTTTCCCCATATCCTTCCCCTTAAAAATACTCTTGGGAAGGTAATCTAAAACTGGGAAACCGTCTCTGAAGGGTGCTAACCCGCTCCCATGTGGCACTATCTTCTGAACTATCTTTCCACTTTACTAGACACTCTTTATACAAGTGACTCCTCTTCCGTTTCTCTTGAGTGCATAGTATGCTCTCAGGCTCATGTGGAATAGATTGAACAAAAATAGGCTCTACTACCTCACTATCTGGAATGAGGTTGTCAGATTCACCTAGCCTTTTCTTAAGCCGGCTAACATGAAAAACCGGATGGATTTGACTATTCTTTGGAAGTTGGAGCTGGTAAGCCATCTTTCCTATTCTTTGAAGTATTTGGAAAGGTCCACAATACCTAGGAGATAATTTTGGACAAGGTCCCATCTTCATGGTTTCAGATCTAGATGGAACTCTAAGATAGACCTGCTCTCCTACCTCAAAGTTGATATCTCTCCTTTGAGGGTCAGCATAGGCTCTAGCTCTATCCTGAGCTCTCCTAATGCTGTCCTTAGCAAGTCTAAGCATATCGTTCATCTCTTCCAAGAAGTCCTTTGCAGCTTGAACTTTTTCATTCTGCAAGCCTACTGCATAAGGAGCTCTTGGCTGAAACCCATACATAAGCATAAATGGACTATGCCCAGTGGAAGAGTGCTTGGCACTATTATATGCAAACTCTACTATGGGTAAATACTCTTCCCAATTAGTTTGCCTTTCATTCACATATGCTCGAAGCATATCCTCTAGGATTTGGTTAACCCTCTCTGTTTGCCCATCCGACTGTGGATGCTCGGCCGTACTCATGCTAAGTTTCGTATCCAACCTTTTGAAGACCGCTCTCCAAAAGTGGCTAGTAAACTTCCTATCCCGATCGGAAACTATGTCTAAAGGAAGACCATATAACCGGTATAGGTTCTCCACAAAAAGTCTAGCCAACTCTGGTGTCTTCACCGTAGTACGTGTTGGAATAAACCTAGCCATTTTGGTTAACCTATCCACAATTACCCAGACCGAGTCGTGCCCTCTCTGTGTCTTAGGTAATCCGACTATAAAGTCCATGGAGATACTCTCCCACTTCCCATTAGGAATATCCAATGGGTGGAGTAGTCCTCCAATCCTCAACCTTTCCGCTTTGTTGACCTGGCATTTATTGCATTTAAGCACATACTCTAGGACGTCCTTATGAAGTCTAGGCCAATAAAACTGCCTCTTAACAAGATCATAAGTCTTGTTAACTCCTGGGTGTCCCACACTAGGTGTGTCATGACACTCATATAAAATATGTCGTCTCATCTCAACATCTCTAGGGACACACATCTTACCTTTGTATAACAGATATCCATCATGGACACTGTAATTCTTCCACTTGAATCCTTCTTGAGTACCCATCGATACTCCATTCTCACTGGAAACCCGTATATCACGATCCCCATTCTCTATGGCTTCCCAAATCTCGGAATATGCAGGATCAAGCCTACATTTTCCTCTAATGGACTCAAGTAGCTCACTAGTGATCTGAGTAAAACTCAGTCCATTGAGCATAGGCATGCAGCTAAGTGAATCAGCCACTACATTAAACTTTCCCTTCCTATACCTAAGCTCATAATCAAACTCTTGAAGGGTCTCTGCCCATCGGGCCTTACGACCTTTAAGGTCTGTTTGATTAGAGAGCCACTTAATGCTCTCTTGATCAAACACTATCGTGACTTTGGCACCATATAAATAATGACGCCACTTCTTCAAAGCATGGACTATTGCATACAACTCCTTCTCATAGACGGAGTAATTTTTCTGAGCCGGTTCTAGTTTCTTGCTCTCAAAAGCTACTGGTTGACCATCCTAAACTAAAACCGCTCCTATAGCAAAATCACTCGCGTCAGTCTCAACCACAAATGGTTTGTTGGGATCTGCTATATGTAAAAGTGGAGTTGTAGCAATTGCTACTTTCAACTTCTCCATACTTTGCTTCTATTCGTCTCCCCAATGAAAGGCTTTCCCTTTCCCTTTAAGCTGTTCCGTCATCGGGACAGCAGTCTTGGCATAGTTCTTAATGAATCTTCGATAGAAACCTGATAAACCTAGGAAGATCTACAGCTCTTCCAGGTTCCGTGGATGTGGCCATTCCATAATAGCCCTTACTTTTTCAGGATCCATCTGGATTCCATCCTGGGTGACTATATGCCCAAGGTAACTAACCTCTGTCTTGAAAAATTCACACTTTGATTTCTTAGCAAAGAGTGAATTTTCACTTAGCACTTGAAATACTTTTCTCAAGTGTTCCAAGTGCTGTTCTTCTGATGCACTATAGATCAGAATGTCATCCAAAAAATCTACTACAAAATGTCCTAGATAAGGCCGTAAAACACTATTCATGAGTTTCATGAAAGTGGCAGGAGCATTGGTGAGACCAAAAGGCATCACCAAAAACTCATAGTGCCCATATCTAGTCCTAAATGCAGTCTTAGGGACATCCTCTGCCCTAATCCTGATCTGATGATATCCTGATCTAAGGTCAAGCTTGGTAAAATACCTAGCTTGATGTAACTGATCAAATAGGTCTTCCAATCTAGGCATTGGAAACCTATTTTTGATAGTTACCTTATTAAGTGCTCTATAATCTATACATAGTCTCATAGAGCCATCTTTCTTTTTAACTAGGAGCATTGGCGATGCCCAAGGTGAGTTACTAGGTTTGATGAAGCCCTTATCTAAATAATCCTGCAATTGCTTCTCAACCTCCTCATGCTGAGAAACACTAAGCCTATAAGGTGGTCTACAAATAGGGTTAGTGTTAGTAATAACCTCTATGGCATGGTCAATGTCCCCTCTCTCAGGTGGTAGCCCTCTAGGTAAGTCAGTGGGAAAAACATTTCTGTACTCAAACATAAGATCCTTAAAACTTTTAACCACACACTCTTGCAAAAAAGAATAGTAGAAAGTCCTGTTCATATTTACATTCATAGCATGAAAATATACATCAGATGAGTTGTCTGTACAATGCTCCATATCATGACTATACAATAAAAACATGTCCTGTACATGCTGAGAATAACATAGACTATACAACTCTAATGATGAAATGAGAGGTGCACTAGGTACATCTCTCTCTCCCTGAATACAAACTTTACTTCCATTCTTTTCAAATTCGAGTGTGTTGTTTTGATAGCTGTGTTTAAGTGTATCTCCCAACCCCCATAGCCACTCTCTTCCTGAGACTAGATTTGTGCTCTCCCTATTCATAATTTGGAAGTCCATATAATCTGTATAATCCTGCATCTTGACTTCCAAATTGGATACCATAGTATCCCATATTCTTTTATCTTGCCCTTGCATCATAGATACAATGTATTTATGTGCACTAGGCTGCTGGGGAATTTTTAATTTCTTGACCAAAGGATAGTTAATAAAATTATGAGTGGCAGAGTCATCTATCATGACCCGCATCCTAGTCCCGTATACACTACCATGTAGCTTAACTAAGTCATGTGGTCCAAACTGCGGTGACCACAATGACTTAGTCAAACAACAGGTGTGCTCTATATCCTCGTGCATCACCTCCACTCCCATGCAGCTAGAGCTACCATGAATAGGAAGGGTCTGCACTAGGTGGACTGCCTTTTTGCCCTTTTCAGGGGCCGTACTAGACTCTGGTCCCTTCTTTTTTTCTTCCCCCTTCTTGAGTGGACAGTTCCACTGTGAATGGCTAGGGGATAGGCACCTAAAACACAGGTTCTCCCTTTTGGCCTTCTCAAACTGGTCTGTGGATAGTCTAGGCCCTTGTGATCTTTGTTTTTTAATAAAAACTTTGTTTTTCCCAAAAGGCAACTTCTTCTTAAATTTAGTCGTACTAAGAGGCTTGAGGGGCTGATCCGTCTCCATAGGAGTGTACTGAGGACGGTTATGGTCCTCATATATCTGTGCATATTTGATCACCTCCTCAAACGTCTTAGGCACATTCCTTCTGACTTCCCTTTTTATGGCTTTATCCAAGCCCCTAACAAACCCTCTGGTCTTCTGAAAATCATCTAAACCCTTAAGTTTCAGAATGATCTCCCTATAGTGGGATAGATAGACTGCAAGAGGCCTGCCTCTTTGAGTAATCATATCCCACTCATCCCAATTCCTCTCCTCCTCATTCTCAGGAAGAAACTCTTTTAGAAAAAGAGTCTCAAACTGAGTCTAGTCAGTAGGGATAGAGTTCGCCTCCTTAAGACTCATCCACCACTTATAAGCATGCGGGCCGAGGGAGAGACTCGCCTCTAGCACACGATACTCAGGTGGGGTGCCCTTCAATTGATGCAAATCATGCCACTTTTGTAAACAAGTGTAGATTGCATCCTTATTCCTGTCTCGGTCATCCCCCGTAAAGGTAGGTGGCTTCAAGTCTTTCAGGAGGGGAACTTCCCTAGAGCTCTCTCCTTTGTGTTTACTAGGAAGAGAAGTCTCTTTCCTAGTAATCTCTAGAGGAATAGGAGGGGTCTCTCTTTCCTTCCTAGCTAGGAAAGAGGTGACACTAGTCTCAAGTGAGATCATTTGAGACTTAAGTTGCTGTATAAGAGATGTGATGCTACCCAAATCTTTCTCTAACTTGAGGGTTCGCTTTTTCAAGCCTATGAATTGGTCACGAGTGACAAATTCATCTATAAGTTCTTCATAAGTGTACTCTTCCTGTTGAGGCTCTTTATCTTCTAAGTTCTCTTCTATTTCTTGCCCTAATTCTACTTCTTCCATTCTAGCATCAGAATCCTCTAGTTGCTCTTTAGGTGGAGAAGTGGTCTCAACTACTTGTTTACCTTTAGTTTCCATGTTCAAGTTCCCTTCCCCCGTTTGCTAACTAGAGTGTATGAAAATGAATGGAAGTAAAGTTTAAGTATGCAAGAAGAAGAGAAATATATCACAAGAGCACTTCCCTGTTACAAAATAGAGTTGCGGAAGCGAAATCCAAGTGGTCCTTGATGCTTTAAGCCGCTGATTTTGAATCCTCGCCAGTCCCAAAAGAAAATTGGAAATGTCTGCTTGGTCCGGGGAGCTTCTCAACACCATAAACCATCCAAAAAAAATGCCAAAAACACGTGGGAAAAGCCCCAATGACGCAAACTGAGTGAAATTGAGCAATTTCAGAGATGTAACAATCCTCGCCAGTCCACAAATTGCTGCCGAACACCTGTACTTCAAGAATTTGAGACTATCCCAAGTGAAAAAGGTGGATTTGGAGTCCGGATGACGAAAAACTAGGCCCGAGAGTGGCTGCCTAGTTCCTGCTGAAGCGCTGCAGAGAGATTTTGATGGGGCAAATCTCGTCCAAATCCAACTCCAATGGTTTTCGAGCGAAGTTTAGGAGTAGCTTTGAAACGTGACCAAGATTTTTGAAATCCAATATCGTATGAGGAAGCTATGGTGCGGAGAAGTTGGGTAGGTCAAGGATACAAGTGAAAAAACTCATCTTCTTGGAGTAGTGACTTTGAGAAGCTCAAAACTGAGTAATTGAAGCCTTTTTGAATCATCCCAAAGCCCATAGCCCATCTCCACAACCCATATTACATATGTACATCATGATTTTCCAAAAAACTTGGCTTATAGCATCCCTTTTGCACTCCAGGATTCCAAGAAATTTCGAAATGTTACCTCTAAGCTCAGCTCGAACTCATATATTCTTCATAGTCTTCTCAAAAACCCATTCGACGTGGAGCAGCGACAGGAGGTTGTTTAATCCCACATAGACAAAGATGGGCGCTCAAATCGGCCTATATATCATGGGCTCATTCCATGCCTCATACATCTTGGAGGGAGGGTAGAGGGAGACCTCTTGGGTCCCTTGATCCACGTTGTAGATGCGCGCAGCGGCAGTTCTATGCTCCTTGGTGGGCGGTCCCGTCGGCAGTTATGCCTCGATCCGTACGCGTACCTGCTCTGATACCAGCTGTAACGTTCTCCTGATGACACCCTCCATTTTGTAAGAGTAAGGTCAGTTCTTCTCTGCACATTGATCGACGACGAACCGGTTCAATTCCCTATGCACACATGGAGATACTTCTCTAAATCTGCCGCCCAGCCGCGTGGTAACTTCAATGTTTTCTCTTCCTCTACTTTCCCATAATGGGTCAAAGTCAGATCTCCTCCAATGAGTGCCACTTGGCACTCATATGAGTATCTCACTAAATATGAACAAGAGGAGGGTCTCACCTCAAAGTCCTATTCATATTGGATACTCCATGTGACACTTACATGTAATGTACAAGTGATTTGAAGTATTTATATGGGCTTTGAAGTGCTCCATGACTTCTACAAGTGGAGTTTGAATTCAAATGAAGGTGGCATTAGTTGTTGAAGGGAATCGATTCACTTTCCTACAATCTAGGAAAAGTGGAGATCTAGTTTGATCTACCTTTAAGTGATTGATTAATTCATTGATTGCACCTCAATCACCTCAAATTCGTGGAAGTTAAGCTCTCTTTTTCTCTTTTTACATTTATAAGTCTCTAGGCTTTTACAGTGGTAAAATAAAAAATCCTATCAAAAAAGACAATAAATGAGCATAGGTAAAAGAACGCTTCAATGGATATTTTGGCATAATCCAAACCATAGATTTTTTGATGTAGATCAAATCCACCTCAAGCATAGTATAATATTGATGTTCCAATAGCTTCCCCTCAAGCTAGATTATGCTTGAGTCTTCATTCTCTAGTAGGTTGAATATCTATCATTGATTTAAATCTGCAAAGCTTTATTCCATCAAGTGCCTTTGTCATCATATATGCTACTTGCTTTTCAGTTGGAACAAAACAAATGTCAATCTCCTTTGCCATGAGCTTCTCCCTGATGAAGTGGTAATGAACCTCTTTGTGCTTGGTTCTTGCATGGGAAATAGGGTTTTCTACTAGATACATGAAACTTACGTTATCCTCAAATATGTGAGGTTTGGAACTCACAAGTCCCAAATCTATATACAATGCTTTTCACCATATTGCCTCTTGAGTTTCTATGGTCAAACCTCTATACTCTGCTTTAGTTGAGGATAAAGCAATTGTTGTTTGCTTCTTGGAACTCTATGACACTTGCTTTGAACCTACAAATGCTAAGTAAACATAGGTCTTCTTCTATCATCCTTAGCTCCTATCCAATTTGCATCTGAATAGATTTTGATATCCAAATCTCAAGAGTAACGATAGAATATACCTTCATTGATTGTAAATTTGAGATATTTAAGTACTCTCTTAGCTGCATCCATGTGTGGTCTTCTTGGAGAGTGCATGGATTGGCTAAGCACTCCCACACTATATGAGATGTCTACCCTTGTATGAGTAGCATATATAAAGCTACCTACCAAGCTTTGATCTTCTTTAACATCTTCAATTTTCTCACCTTTGTAAACACTAAGTTTATGATTCATCTCCAAAGGTGTACCTGCAAGCTTTGTGTTCTCCATTCTAAACATGAGAAGTAGATCTTGAATGTATCTTCTTTGAGTTAGATACATCTAAATCACTTGCATACCTAGGAAATATGTGAGCTCACCTAAGTCATTGACTTTTAACTCCTCTTGCATGTGTCTCTTTATCATTTGAATGCCGTTTAGATCATCAAAGTTCACAAAAATATCATCTTCATATACACATAGATAGATAACCTCATTGTGATCCCTTTTGATGAATAGAGAAAGATTTGAGTAGCTAGGTTTGAACCCTTGACCTTGAAGGTATGTAACCAACCTATAATTCCAAGCTCTAGGAGCTTGTTTCCATCCATACAATGTTTTCTTAGGTCTACAAACATAAGATGCATGATTAGGGTTTTCAAAACTTGGAGGTTGTGACATGTATACCTATTCACTTATCCAACCATTTAGAAATGCATTTTTTACATCAAGTTGGAGGAGTCTCCAATTTCTTGCAGCGGCTATACTTATCCATTTCGTATTGAAGTCATCTTTGCAACTGGTGAGAATGTTTTCTCATAGTCTATACCATGAGTTTGTGAGCATCCTTTGGCAACTAATCTTACCTTGTACGTGCAAACTCTTTCCATGTTTAACAATTCATTGTCATTCACCCTCTAGCAAGCAAGAAAATAGATGATGAAGGAAAATAAGAACGTGTTAGTCTCGCCTTCCCATCCATGTTTATCCACTTACCCTTTTAATATGGAAGTTTGATTTTGATTGTGTTCAATACTTGTCTTTAACTTGTAGAAGCCCCAAAGTTCCAAGGGATGCCAAGCAACCAAAAAAAATTGACTTGAAGCAAGCTCCTTGCAACCTTATTCCTTGCGAAATTCCAAAGAGGGTTGATTGAGTAGCTTAAAAGCTATCTTGGAGAGGTTAATTTTGGAACTAGTGCAAATGCAAAAAATATATATTAAGGAAATTCCAAAATTGTTTTATGCAGCCAAACTTTTATGAGGAATATAGTGTCATTTTGCAAATAATCACAACACCATCTCATCATGTCCTTGAGGAAAACAAATCCTTCTAATTTTCCCATCTAAACTTGATTATGAACCAAGCAACAAAGACCATCTACAACAATAGCCAATAAAATTTAGGCATGTCAACGATCCTAGTTGAAGGATCTCTTGCAAGAAATTCAAGGGGATAGATTGTGGTTGATGTTGATCCAAGCCAATGAATTATGAAAGGGAACAAAAATCATCTATCAAAAACTTTGATTCAAGGCTCATCCTTGAGCAATTGTCCTAATCTAATCTATCATACACCACATCAAATTCAATCTTCAAAAAGAGAAGGTTTTGATTTGACTCTTTAGAAAATTAAAGGCCTCCCTAGGGGTTGATGATGGCTTTTAAATTTGGACTCCCTTTAAATGAACCTTTTTTTATCCTCATGAGATCATGAGACCCATGTCTAAAGGAGATTCGAGGTGTAGTTAGCCACAACTTTAAAGATGAGCTTGTATTCAATCTAGAGCATGGTGATGGGACTCAAGTTTTCAATTTCTTGTGAATCAACTTCATTACACCTTCATCTAAGCATCTCAAAATGGAACCAAAACTGAGCACATCCCTCTAGATCAGGCTAATATGACCCACTAGGGGGAGACCTAAAAGACTTTGGAGAACTTATTACTGAGTTCATCAAGGATTGGGTTTTTCACTTTGAGAAGGGCACCCATTGCATTCTTGATCTTGCTATTGGTCAATGCTATATCAAGCGTTGTAGCAATATCTTATAATACCTTATTTGCTCTCACTTTGGAGATGATGACCATGCAGTGAGAATAGAGTAATTAGAAGTTGTGTGTGTCATTAGACATCTTAGAAGCGAGTTAAGACTCTCTCATCACTCAGTTGTAAATTTCTCAGAAATGAAGAAAATGTTGCACCCGATATTTCTGAGTTTTCTCCTTCTGTGTTAAATCTTTTGTGAAATGCTTTTGTATAAGTCTAAGTCTATAGGCGATTGACCTCTGTACAAATTTTCAGCTTCTAATTGTGATCAGGCTAAGAGAATTGAGTGTAGGAACATTTACATGTGTAAATGAAAGAAGAGAAGCTGCAGAAGGCGCAAAATTCGATACAAATGTTTTGATCAATTCTCCTTCCACAGTGTAACGTTTTGAGCAAGCAAGCACTCAATCTTTAAGTTGGAGGTAAGCTATTTGTGGCTAAAAGCATTTGTAGAAATGGGTTCTAGATTTAGAGAACCAAGTGCTAAAAGTTATAGGTGTCTAAATCGACTTCTCAGAAGAACAGTTTTAGACATAGGTGAGTTGTTGAGATCATTTCTCAAGATCTACTGAATCTTTTGGAGTGATTCAACTTGGAGAAGGTGCGCAATCTATAGGAGACACCTCATACAAAATTTTATCTAAAACTTTACACATTTGATAAGGCAATGAGTGAATTATGTGCAGCAGACTTTTTGTGTAATCTTCTTCTTCATAGTTTGTTCAAGAACTTGACAATTGAGTATTGATCTTCTAAAATTGGTGAAGGTTTGAGTTATTCGTGTTATAGAGGTGCTCTAAATACAAGAGTAACATGTTCTTTTGGAGATTAACACTCTCCATCAGTGGTATCAGAGCAGGAAGCATCAGAATTGAAGAAAGGAGGATCCCGACAGCTGCAACTGCAAAGAATTCAACATCTGAAGGTTCAAAAGGTGAAAGCTTGACGAGAAAGCTTGAGAAGGAGGTCATACGACATCAAGGAAGACAAAAGGAGTATCATTCTAAGTAAAGGTACATCTTTTACTCGTAAAGTTTGAAGAATTCAATACACAGGAGAAGAAAGGATGGGAGATTCTCTTCAGATAGAGAAATTGGATAGAGAAAACTATCCAGCATGGTCAATGAGGATGGAAGCTCATCTTATGAGCAAAGACTTGATAGCTTACATTACAGGTGAAGAAGAAAAGCCTCAATTCAGAGATCCTAGTGTTTCAACTAGGGAAGAATTATCAGAATTGAAGAATTGGATGAAGAGAGATGCTCAAGCTAGGAGCATTATCTACATGGCAGTTAATGGCTACTTGCTACCTCATATTAGAGGTCTTGAAAGTGCAAGTGATATATGGAATGCTTTGGAGGAGCATTTCCAAAACACCACAAAGTCAAGAAAGGCATCCTTGTGGGCAGAATTTACCACTTTCAAGAAGAAGGCCTCTCAATCCATCTCAGATTATGTAACAAGGATGAAAGACATTGCAGATGCATTAGGAGCTGTTGATGAAGACATTGAGGAGGATAAATTGGTAAGGCAAATCCTTACAGGTTTGAGAGGTGATGACAAATGGAAGCCATTCATTTTGTCTACTGAATTATCACTTGATCATTTTACTCTTGACTTATCCTAGGACATATGTTAACCTTTGAGCAGGATGTCAAAGGTGAAGGTGACAAGAGTACAGGTCAAGCAATGTATTCAAAGGATAAGAAGAAAAATAGCAAAGGGAAGCAACAAGCAAATGAAGATGAAGGTACAACTAGCCAAGCTAACTTCTTAAGAGGAAGAGGAGGCGGCAAAGGTAGAGGAAGAGGCAGGAGTAATAAAGATGGAGTCAAAGCTTGCTGGATTTGTGGTAAGACAAATCACTTAGCTAATGATTGTTGGCATAATACACAAAATAATGGTGGATATAATCAGAATTTTAATTCAAGAGGAAGAGGTGGCAGAAACCAAAGAGGTAATTTCAGAGGTAGACGTAGCAGGGGTTACTTTGGAAG
Source organism: Ceratopteris richardii (assembly GCA_020310875.1). Lineage (NCBI taxonomy): Eukaryota > Viridiplantae > Streptophyta > Polypodiopsida > Polypodiales > Pteridaceae > Ceratopteris > Ceratopteris richardii. Next base: position 25,041 of record MU262319.1, read on the forward strand.
AAATGCAGGTAGAGGATTCCAAAGTCAACAATACAACAATACCTACTACAATTATGCTTCAGATCAGAAGGAGGATTCAACATTGATAATGAATGCAACTTGTGAAAGGCAAAGTGAAGACCAAAGAGTCTTCTACATTGACTCAGGGTGTAGCAATCACCTGAGTGGTAACATAGCTTTGATGACTGATTTGGAGAATAAGGTAACTAATCATGTTGTTCAAACAGGTGACAATACAAAGCACAATGTGAAGTCAATTGGATCAGTGAAGGCCAAGGATGGTAGTACCGTATTGAGTAAGGTCTTGTATGTTCCTACAATTCCTAAGAATCTGATAAGTGTAGGACAAATTGTTGAAAAATGTTATGAAGTGAGATTCACTAATGAAGGAGTGTTTGTGGAAGACCCTAGCAATGGATATAAACAAATTGTTTGAGGGAAGAAAGAAGGAAGATTGTTCACATTGAAGATTCAAGGTAATGTTGGTCATGCCTTGTTCACTTATGGAGGACATAAGATATCTGAGTTAGATCTTTGGCACAAGAGGCTTGGACACTTCAATGAAAGAGGTATCAAAGATACGATTAACAATGGTTCAGTGCTTGGATTGCCTAATGTTGCAGGTCAACATATGACATACAGATGTGAGGCATGTCAATTAGGTAATGCTCATAAGCAATCTTACTCCAAGCATGGTTTTATGTATTTAGAGAAACTTGAGTTGGTACACACAGATGTGTGGGGACCATCAAAGGATTTCAGTATCAATGGTTCAAGGTATTATGTGATTTATGTTGATGATGCTACCAGATGGATCACTATCTATGTGATCAAAGATAATTCAGAGGTATTCAATACATTCAAACATTATCATGTGTATGCAGAGAGAATTACAGGTCATAAGTTGAAGAGATTAAGGTCAGATGGAGAGGGAGAGTATTTCTCTAATGAGTTCAGTGATTACTTGTGGAATGCAGGTATAAAAAGAGAAATTACTTGTAGGTACTCTCCTCAACAAAATGGTGTAGCAGAGAGAAGAAATAGAACTCTTGTCGAGTTTTCAAGGTCAATGATGAAGGAGAAAAATTACCCTAATTATTTGTGGGCTGAGGCTGTAAATATAGCTACTTATTTGGTCAATAGGTTACCATGTAAAGCTTTGCAGGGTATGACACCATATGAGGCATGGTGGGGTAAGAGACCTACCTTAGATCATTGCAAAATATTTGGATGTTTGGCATATGCATATGTGCCATCACAATTAAGGCACAAATTGGAACCTAAAGCTGAAAAGTATGTGTTCATTGGTTATGATGATAAGCAGATGGGATATAGGTTGTGAAGTCCATCCACAAAACAATTCCTTGTATCAAAGGATGTTACATTTGATGAGCAAGGTACTTGGTATGCAGGTATAATCAATATTAATACAGGTGATGAAGAAGTTGTGAGTCAAAAGAAAGGTAAATCAAAGGTTCAGATATTTGATGAAGAGGAGAATAATGAAGTGCAGGTTGAAGTTGAAGAAATGCCAAGATTTGATCCTGAGTGTGATGAACCAGAAACCTCAAGGAGTGGAGAACTCAGAAGGTCATCAAGACACAAGTGGCAACCTACAAGGTATAGCTATGACACTTCTTTTTTGGCTACCAAAGATTATGATTACATGATAAAGGCAGATGAAGACCCTTCTACATATGAAGAGGCAAAAGATAAGGAAAATTGGGAGAAAGCTATGCAGGAAGAATATGATGCATTGATGGAGAATCAGGCATGGCATTTGGTTCCTAAACCAAATAGTCAAAAGATCATTGGATGCAAATGGGTCTACAAGACAAAGAGGTTTGCAGATGGAAGTGTGTCTAGGTACAAAGCTAGACTTGTTGTGAAAGGGTTTGCTCAGACATATGGTATTGATTATGATGAAACCTATAGTCCTGTGGCAAAGATGACAACCATCAGGACACTCATAGCTATTGCTACATGTAAAGGTTGGAAATTATGTCAATTAGATGTGAAGAATGCTTTTTTAAATGGTTACATTTCAGATGATGTTTTCATGGAGCAACCTCAAGGATTCATAGATGGAAGGTATCCAGATCATGTGTGTAAGCTCAAGAGAGCCTTGTATGGTTTGAAGCAGGCCCCAAGGGCATGGAATTATAGACTTGTGAAGTTCTTGAAAGAACTTGGATTTCAAGTATCTAAGGCAGATAGTAGCTTACTTGTTAAAGCAAGTGATGATGGGTTCATTTACATGTGCATATATGTTGATGATATAATTCTTACAGGTATAGATGAGAAAGGCATTCAAAGCCTAAAGAAGCAAATGGAGAAAGAATTCAAGATCAGTGATTTGGGAGACTTGTCATACTTCTTGGGCATGGAGATCTCATACACTCAACATGGAGTGTATGTAACTCAAGAAAGGTATTTGAAGAACTTGTTGATCAAGTTTAAGATGATTGCAGGGTAGCACCTACTCCAATGGAGGTGAATCACAAATTGAGCAGATATGGTGGAGAAGAATTCAAGGACATGAAGCTATATCAGAGTTTGGTTGGTAGTCTTATCTATGCTACATTAACTAGACCTGACTTGTCATATTCAGTTGGAGTTTTGTCTCAATTCATGCATTGTCCTAGGAAAGAACATTGGATTGGAGGACAAAGAGTGTTGAGGTACATTAAGGTTACACTCAAAGAGGGTTTGTATTATGGTTTTACATCAGATACAAACATCAAAATATATAGTGATGCAGATTGGGCAGGTAATCCTGATGATAGAAGATCAACATATGGATACTTGTGTTATGTGGGAGATAAGTTAATTTCTTGGTGTTCAAAGAAGCAACACACAGTTGCTTTATCCACTACAGAGGCTGAGTATAAAGGTATGGTTGAAGCTGCAAAGGAAGTGATATGGCTTAAGAATCTGATGAAGAGTTTTGACATCATTCAAAGTATACCCACTATTTATGGAGATAACATGAGTTCATTGTATTTAGCTGCTAATCCTGTGTTTCATGCCAGGACTAAACACATTGAGATTCAGTATCACTTTCTAAGAGAGAAGGTGATGGATAAAGAGATTGAAGTAATACATACTTCAACAAAAGATCAGATAGCTGATATGCTTACCAAAAGCTTGGATGGACCAAAGCTACAGAGATTCAAAGACATGGCAGGCATAAAGAAGATAGAGAAAACCTCAATTGATGAATGAGGGGGAGCTGTTGGTGCAGGACAATCAACAATTGATGTTTTGATGAAGAATTGGACTCAAGGATTGAAGAAAAGGTTCAAGTTGTGAAGCATGAAGGAACAATACATTCAAAAGATGAAGATGTGTACACATATGTACATTAATTCACAGATAGTTCACTTATATCTTTGAGTAGTCATAAGCTTGTAAATTTTTGTCTATATATACTATGAAGAATGTCGGGGCAAGTATGAGAGAGCATGAGAATAGAGTAATCAGAAGTTGTATGTGTCATTAGACATCTTAGAAGTGAGTTAAGACTCTCTCATCACTCAGTTGTAAATTTCTCAGAAATGAAGAAAATGTTGCGCCCGATATTTCTGAGTTTTCTCCTTCTGTGTTAAATCTTTTGTGAAATGCTTTTGTACAAGTCTAATTCTATAGGTGATTGACCTTTGTACAAATTTTCAGCTTCTAATTGTGATCAGTCTAAGAGAATTGAGTGTAGGAACATTTACATGTGTAAATGAAAGAAGAGAAACTGTAGAAGGCACAAAATTCGATACGAATGTTTTGATCAATTCTCCTTCCACAGTGTAAAGTTTTGAGCAAGCAAGCACTCAATCTTTAAGTTGGAAGGTAAGCTATTTGTGACTAAAAGCACTTGTAGAAACGGGTTCTAGATTTAGAGAACCAAGTGCTAAAAGTTATAGGTGTCTAAATCGACTTCTCAGAAGAACAGTTTTAGACATAGGTGAGTTGTTGAGATCATTTCTCAAGATCTACTGAATCTTTTGGAGTGATTCAACTTGGAGAAGGTGCGCAATCTATAGGCGACACCTCGTACAAAGTTTTCTCAAAAACTTTACACATTTGATAAGGCAATGAGTGAATTATGTGCAGCAAACTTTTTGTGTAATCTTCTTCTTCACAGTTTGTTCAAGAACTTGACAATTGAGTATTGATCTTCTAAAATTGGTGAAGGTTTGAGTTATTCTTATTATAGAGGTGCTCTAAATACAAGAGTAACTTGTTCTTTTGGAGATTAACACTCTCCATCATTCCTAGAGTATTAGCCAAGAAACAAGATTAGCCTAGTGGTTAAGTCTAAAGATTGGGAAGGAGGATGTCTTGGGTTCAATCCTTGCAACCTGTAAAGGGAAGGATATTTTGTTGAAGACCCTTTAAACCCTACTAACTTGAGCTAACTTGATTTAGATCAAGACATTGAGACTTGACTCGAGTGTGATAGTATATGTAACATGTGTAGACTCCAATCAATTGTGATACTTGTCAAGTTGAGGCCTACTTGTGGTTGTGCATGTGACTATGGAGAACATGCAAAAGTGAGCTTTAGTTAACTTTAGAGTTCATCTTTGGCTCAAAATTCTATATAATAGTTGGTTGGGAGGAGATTCATAGGTCATTCTCTCGTCCATGTTGAGATATTCTAACATTGTTATTAGATCCTTGGTGAGTTTCCATGGAGAACTTGGTGATCCAACATGTTCTTCATTAGATGAAATTTTATTCATCTCATTCGTTGCAATATTTGTGAGCCATTCTTAACAGATATGATATGTCCAAAATCACATGCACACCTAAGCATTTATCTCTATCATTCTCTAAAAAAGGTGTAGCTTCTCTATATCCCTCAAGGCCATGGTGTGTGTGAGTACCACCCAATATGGAATAGAGCTCGTTCCTAACACTTGTGAACAATGCCTCTCATGTTTTTCCATCTAGATCACGTATGAACAATGCCTCTCATGCCTCTCATGTATGATCAATGCCTCTCATGTGTAATGTGTAGCCATGTGCTTTGGCAAGCATAGATAGCCCATATGTGGAATAATCCAACAATTCTACATAAAATAGAGGATTTGAGATGCCATCTCTTGATTTTCTATAGCTTAGGCCTACGTTCAAAAGGCATCTACAAAGACCCGCATGAAAGGCCCATGGGGCTTTATCCTTCGTTCTTGAATTAAGAATAGTTGGTGGATCTTATCTTCTAATACCTAGAGATATTGCTACCATTATAGACATATATGCATAAATTGCCCACGCACAAAACGTTAATGTTCACATAGTTATTTTACATGCATAAAAAGATCATATGCCTTGGAAACTTCTTATTTGATTCCATGCACCATATTTTTTAAGAATTGTGATAAAGGAAATAAGCCATACTTGAATTTCTAGGAAGGTTAAAGAATGCATAGTAAAGTTGGAAGCTTGCATGAATAACTTCATAGTACATTGAAAGATATACATGCATAGAATTTTGCATCATGAAATATGCAAACATGGAAAAATTCATAGTAATGAGTTGAAATTATTCTAGGAAATTGATTAAGATAAGCTGAATGAGCATAGAATCTCTAATTCCACTCCTTAGAGTTTATCATAGGAATTCAATTTGAGCCACCATCTACACCTAGAACATAAGTTACATTAGTTAGTTTGTTTCATAGTTTAAGAAAGGATCTTACCTTAATATCCTTGTTATTGAAAGAATAAGACATGGAAAATTAAATGATATAGAACATAGAGAAGTCAAAAGAATTAGATATAAATTCTAAGATTTGAAAGGATATATATTAGCAATGGATAATTATACTTTCCATAGAATTTCTAAGCAAGTGTCATGCCTCCTTGGAAAGTACTCCATAATAAATTTATAAATGTTTATACACCGACAAAATACATACCCTAAGAATAAACCAAACTAAGACTTTAAGTATGTTAGTTACTTAAAGTGATTCATTTGATATTTTGTATAACATCAAATATTATACATTACTATTTGAATATTGAAGAAAATACCTAAAATTATTATGTTGATGAGGTTCACCAATGCTCAACATATTGAAGATGAAAACCAAATAAATAAACATTTGGATAAGGACATAAATAAAGGTGCCACCTTGAGATCAAAGAAGGACAAACTAAAAAGGATGGTTTGGTCTAACGACTTGTCAATTAATGAAATCTTGCAAATCCACAGTGATCATTCCTTCAAAGATCAAGGAAGGTATAGATCGATGATCATTTTCTCAAAGATCAAGGAAGGTTTAGATCCAATTTTCTTAATCTAGAATCATACCTTTAAGATCAAAATGATTCTAAATTATGATCAAACTCCAAATGAATCAAAAATATTCAAGGAATGTGCATCCAAACATGAACTTGTATGAATGAAAAGATTAGGAAAGTTAACTTCTTGGATACAATAGGTTCAAACCTCATTCTTTCCAAGGTACCAAGGGTCCATCAGTAAATATGTTTCTTGGTGAAATAAAGGAAACTAAGATTCTTAAGTGATACCCCATAAGAAAAAGAACAATGCTCATAAAGTAGGGCCTTTGAACAAAAGACCCAAAACTAGTTGCAACTTGGTCTATCGATGTAAAGAAAAGCACTAAAATTAAGCTAGATTTCGGCAAGATACACCTATTGCACTTTAAAATACTTCAAAATAGTGCATTCAAAGAAGGTTCCATGTAAAGTGGAAGTTGTATAAAGAACACAAAAGAAATATGAAATGGATTAACCAAATACACAATTTCTTGTTAAGAAATTAGCTAAGAAGTAAACTTCAAAGGAGAAAAAGTTGAACTTGAATGGTAGAATATCAAGGGTTTGATATTCCAAGTACCTTATATCCAAGATTAAGATTCTAGAGTACGTAACAACTTACAAGGCTAAGAGAGAATTGAAATTCATCCAATCCACTCTTTTGGTTAAAAGCTTCAAGATGGAATGACTTGTTTGATCCCTTAAAAACGCCATATAATATATAGCAAGGTGAGAAAAAATGTTTAAGAGAACAAGAAAGTAGCAAGAATGGGTTAAATGAATGCTTGAATCATTTTTTAAGATTCAATGAAAAGGTACTCTACAATTGATGGAATGATGCATCTAGACTTTCAGATACACATCATCGTCACATCTATGTTGTATGTAAGTATGGTGGTATGGGACACTAGACCTTGCATCCACATAGGTGCAAGAAAGATGGTATTTTGAACCTTGAGATGGTAGGTATCTTTTATTCTTGCACTCGTTCCAAAAGGGGTGAGAGATCATCCTAAAGTGAAACTTGGAAGTGGTAGCAACCATCCAAGTTAGCTAGAACCCACTTAAGGACTCATTTAAGGAAACCCAAAGTAAAAAGAAACCATATTTTTTGTTATCTCCCAAGTAAGACCCGAGCCATAGATAATGGTACTTAAATCTTGTGGCTAGTCTAACCAAATGGTGAACCAATCCTTAAAGAAAGACTCCCAAGATCTAGAATCTAGAAGGCAGACATAGATGCTTAAACTTGAATGGAGGTGGAGATCTCTAAAATATCTCTTAGGCAAGCTATCAACTTGAAGATTGAGAAGAAAGAGATCTCAATATAAACTCTCTTGATCAATAGGAAATTATCAAATTTGGAATCAGATTATCCAATTCATCGTGATTGGAACTACTACAACCTTTCTTTGCCATAGTAGTAAGAATTGGATCAAGACTATCCAAGTCTTGGAAATCAACTCATGAATGAACCACAAGAAGTAAATGTTTTACCTCTTACGTATTCCCAAGTAGGATTGAATCTCGTAAACATTTTTCCAAGATGAGAAATGAAGAGGTAAATTTGGTCAAGAGATACCCAAGAAACAAATCAAGAGTCTAAGCCAAGACTAGTATTATGAGCTTACGCCATTAGTCTACTTAATGGAACTTAAACATGAAGATCAAAAAAGTAAGGCTTAAAACATGAAAGGAAAAGTTTAAATCTTTTGCTAAGGCATTATATAGCACAATATCTAAAGATACTAAAGATTGACATAGTGTTTAATTTCTAATTCAAGGTTTTGAACTAAGAGAATTTTGAGTTATAAAGAAATCAATTGTGCTCTTGAACATCAAGTCTGACACCGACATCAAAGTGGTTATGATTTTATCGGGATGTACTTAACGGTGATGAATGCCCAAGGTCAAGTTTATTGATCTTTAGATTAACTTCAATTCTTTGACAAAGTTTGGATATTTATAACATTCTAGAAAATTCTTTCAAGATTTGATTTGGTCGATTTATTGACCAAAAGTGAATGGTGCCCTTCTTTCCTACTACCAAGGACTTAAGATCCTGATTGGACATAGTAGTCCTCTAGTGGGGTAAAAATTTAGTGGACGTTGGTTAGGAGTGGAACATCATGGGAAAATCCAAGTTAGATATTCTATTCAATCCTAGTAAAAATTCATTCATCCAAAATATGCAAGTGAATTTGATAGAAATCATCAAAGATTTGATATATTTAGAAGTTTCCACCAAGTCCTTGGAAGCAAGTTTCCACCAAATTGGAAGCATCCACTTAATTATGGAAATTCTAGAAATGTTTCTTGAACCTTTCCAAAATATTAAGTACCTATCTAAGTCTCCAAGTGGTTCAAAGAACTTTCTAAAGGTGTACTAGATTTATATAAGTGCGTGATTGGACAAACGAGACATGAAAAGGTATCTCTATGAGCCAATCCACTCAAATTTGATAGATTGTTCATCCCAATTCTTTCTCCAATGCAAAGCAATGCATCTAGATGGATCAAGTAAAGAAATAGGGCCAAAACATGCTTAGAGAATCCATTCATTTTTCTAATTCCATGCACGAGAGGATCTCAAATATGGACCAAGTGAATAAATTGGCAATGGATATCCAAGATTCACCCCTTTCACTAGTCCCCAGATAGAATCGAGAAATTAGTGAACAAGGTAGGGATATTTTCTAATCCACTCTTATCATACTTTTCACTACATCCACATTATTAATCTCAAAACAAGATGGATTTGAGCAAAGATTAGAATAAACATGGATTCCCCTCTTTTCGGATTGGGCATGGATATAACCCCCTTCTTATTAAAGAGGAATAAAAGAGATAACAGATTGGCTAGGGAGGATCACATTTAAAATGCCTATTGCAAGCTTTCTCGATTTCTAGTTGGATAGAAGGAGACAAAACACAATAGATTCAGCACAGAACCATGAAGTCTTCTTATCCTTAATGGGGGATTGAAAGGAGCTCACTATCGAAAAGTGATTAGATAAGACAATATCAATGCAGAGGGGGAGAGTGGGGAGCCCAAAGTGATCAATGATTTTTTATGCCACATAACACCTATCTAATCTAGCTTTTCAAAGCTCAATACCATGCAAGAGTTTTGACCATAAGAAACCATGGGAATCTTTGAGCTCAATCAAGTTTTGATGTAATTTTAGCTAGTCTCAACTAAATTTTCCAAGTGCATCAATATTACTCTCTGTTCCCATCACTCAAAGAATACTTCCACCATGTTTTGATGTCATTATTATTTTTCAGTCATTATAACGTTGTAATGCCCAATTTCTTTCATACTTAGGAGCACATGGCTTGTTTATGTGCATAAGTATTAGTTACATGTGTTCTAAAGATAAGTTTCTTAATTGAAGCATGATTATGTCGTAGATGTATGAATGAATGCCTAAGCATATAAAATATATATGTGTATGTGAAGAAATGGATTTGACATGAATAATGCAATTACTAGAATATACTTTGATTATAAGTTAATCCACCTAGGGGAATACAATAAAAGAGTGTGCCATTAACACAAGAAGTCCCACAACCCAAGACTAATAGGTATGAGTAATTGGACTAATACAAGATATAGGAGATCCCACAACTCAAGTTTGCATGTATGAAACATGATATCAAAATTACAAGATATTCCTTCATGGAGATGAACAAGATTCAAGACTTGACTAGACCTAAGATCTCATAATATGATATTATAGGATGACAAGATAAGATTACTACAAATTAGACCACACAAGGCTAGAACAAGAAACTAGGCAAGAACAAGAACTAGAACTTGGAAGGTACTTACTTGGAGACCACAACCCCTTGAGCTCCCAAGATTGGTATTGATAAGATTTAGAATCTCTATGGAAAACCCCTCCTTATATGGACTTTGGAGGGTTTTTTAGAATGCTCCATGATGATATCATAAATGATGTACTGATTACATGGTATATCTTCTAGAACCTTCCATTGATATATGGCAAGATCTTGCTCACATGGGTGTTACCCTCAAGGATTTGCTCCTTAACTCGCCTTGAATTGACATCCTCACCTCTTGTAATCTCATGGATCTTGTTGTTCACTAAGTTGGTGTCTTAAACATCCATTCTCAACCTTTATGTCTTGAACCTTCTTGTTTGCAAGCTTGGTGACTTGAATCCTTGTTCGCAACCTTGGTGTCTTGAACCGTTTTGTTCACAACTTTGGTGACTTGAACCCTCATTCTCAACCTTAGTATCTTGAACCTCGATCTCATCCATGTTGAGTATCTTGGACCCTCAATCAATGCTCTATAAGGAAGGTTCAGATCTTTTGACAATATCTTGCACATTTCAATCTGATCTAGAGATTTAGAGATAGACTCCAATCTTTGTTGGGAAAATTTCTCAAAGTGACATCTTTTTTGTACCTTTTCAAATACAAAATGCCCAAGCACATTTTCTAGATGCCATTGAATGCCCACAATTTTTGGGGAATTCATCCACTTGCCCAAGCCTACATCCTTGGCTTTGATATTGATTGTGGTATCCAAAGGGATTTGAACTCATAATATTTCGACTAAGAGTCAAATGGGCTAATCACATGTCCCAAAAGCCATGGTTGAGGATTACTTCGTAACCCTCTCTCTTAAGATGTAGTTCAATCATCTTATACCTATACTTGAGTCTAATGCTCTCTTCCCCTTCTAGAGATCATTGTCCTCGATGATTAACTCCTAAACTCTACTTGAATTTTGCTCTCACCCTCGCACAATCTCTTGGACTTTCTTGTTTGCAACCTTGGTATCTTGAGACCTTGTTCTCAACGTTGGTGTCTTGAACCTTCTTATTTATAACCTTGATGTGTCTTGAACCCTTGTTCTCAACTTTGGTGTCTTGAACCTTCTTGTTTGCGACCTTGGTGTCTTAAACCCTTGTTCTCAACCTCAATATCTTGAACCTCACTCTCGACAATGTTTGATATCTTGAACCCTCAATCAAGTGCTTTTAAAGAAGGTCCATTCCGAGAGCTTTCCAATGGTACCCCGCATGTCTCAATATGAATACGAATTGGGAGATACACTCCAATCTTTGTTGGATGAATTTCTCAAAGCGACACATGTCGTTTTTTTACATTTTCCAATACAAAGTGCCTAAGCATCTTTTCTAGAGGCCATTGGATGCCCACACTTACTAGTACTCATCCACCTTGACCAAGCTTACACCCTAAGCTCTGATACCAATTGCTGTATCTAAGAGGATTCGAACTCATGACCTACCGATTAGAAGTCTTATGGACTAACCACATGCCCAAACAACCATGGTTGAAACTTGCTATTCCTCCCTCTTAGGGTGTAGTTCAGCCATCTCTTGCTAGAAAATGAGGGAAAAAAAAAGAGAGAATTTGTACCTGTATGTGAAAGAGAATGTGTGTGACTCTATTGTGCATGTTTGTTTATGCATGTGCACACATGCACACGTATGAGCACATAAATGGGGAGATACCTTGAATAGGGCCTAGGATGCAAGATAAACGAGCAGTTTCAGAGTTATAACTCTAGAAAACATCCAAAACCATGATCCACATGTGAGCACGTATTCTTACATTCTTCAAAGCACACCTAATGTCCAATACGGATGTGAACATATGATTAGGCACCCATAGCTAATTACTCCCTATAAACCCGTAAACTGCATAAGCATTTGCATTTTGTGAATATGTTAGTCGTCCCATGAATGACACAGCTCCTGCTGCAGCTTCGTACTTTTCGCATGCATGGTAATGATAGATGATAGCACTTCAAAAACATAAGTAAATTTAACTATTTCAATAACGGCCCCTACATGGCCGAATGATAATGACATATTTGCAAATAAAGTTTTCGATCTGACTAAAGATGTAGTTCGGAAGTATATATTTCATCCAACTGGTTTCAAAGTCGCAACATTACAAATTACCTGCATACATACCGTACGCGCAGCAGGTTATAGCTTATGCACATTTCAAAGCAGATACTTGTATATGCACACGTATCATCATCATTTAGTAGAGGAAATATATAGAATAGGGTCTCTCTCTCTCTCTCTCTCTCTCTCTCTCTCTCTCTCTCTCTCTCTCTCTCTCTCTCTCTCTCTCTCTCTCTCGCAGAAATGTTACACAAATAGAGTAAAATCTTGTATAAGCTGGTACTAAATACCTGATAAGGAAGCCTCTAATTTGCCACGAATCGTACAGCTGGTGTTGCTACTTATTTCTTTATCATTTCAATGTATTGACAAAAGAATAAGATAGAAAAAACAGCTTGAGGAATGTTCGAAAGAGCAAGGATCGGCAGAGACTTGCCTGGTCTATAATTTGTGCCAGCATCTCCATCATCAGAGACAACTTGTAATCCTCGGGGATCCTAAGACAAACAAAGAAACAAATTATGCTCAAAAGTTTGAGTGACGCTGTCCAACTCTACTGATGCAGAACAAACTGTTCTGTCCCAACAATGGACACTCTCAGCCAACTCTTAAGGTTATTGTGTTACCTGTTTATTTCTAATGGTTGCTAGTCCAAGAAACTCGGAAAAGACACATAGATATGGCTGTATTAGGGTCCACAACTCAGAGCTACAAACAGTCCATGATCGGAATTTCTTCCTTAAATTAAAATGGAGCAAGGAAAAGAGATAGATACTTGGGCTGGAAAGGTGGACAAATGAGATTGGAATAGGGAACAGGGAGTTAAGAACTAGGTAGACAGACAAAATCAGAATAGGCAAGAGATATGATCTCTGCACCAACAACAGCAAGAGACCAAACAGAAGATCATCTCACCGTTATCATTGAACTTATTGATTCAATGTTGCACTTAGATAGATGCAATAGCATGACATATAAATAGATAAAAATGACGAGTCCAAATTCACTCTAAAACAAGAAGCGCAACTGTTAAGTTTAAAAGTAATTGCCATCCATCGCCTAACTATGAAACTACAAAACACAATGGAAGAACATCATATTCTAACTCAATTGTTGATGAGCATATCCTCTCAAACGACATCCCCAACCATTCTCTTGACATTATAAGTTTTTTGTTAAAGCACCATATTGATTGTGTTGCATCTTCTTTCATCTTCATTTGCTCTACTTCGAAACAGCAGAGAAAAACACACACAAATATCTAACATCTCTGATTCGAACCAAATTGTCTTGCTCTTTAAATCATAAATAATCCTCTATGAAGCCAAAGTCTACAGCAATCAATTCATGAATCAGATAATGCAAACCACTTTCTGGTGAAAGCATGCACCAGCTCTTATACTAGAAGTTGGCCACCATACGCTTTTAGAGGTCACAAGTAAGACTACCATACAGGCTTACAATGCAAACCACACATTCACCACAGTTCTCAAAATACCAGAATAATGCACCCACACAACATCCTATATACATTATACACAGCCATAACAAGCACGTATGATTCTCACAGAGCTCAAAAAGATGGCAGCTGATTCTGAAATGTTAGAAGGCCAGTTAAGCAAGGGCCACTAGCCAGTACATACAGTTACCAGTCATAACAATACTCATAAACATTATGTACATTAAGATCGCAATAAACTTAAGACACTAGGTATTAATTGACTTTCTGAAAACGCATGGAATGCAAAGATTAAATTCAGACACAAGGGAGCATTATCCATACTTAAATGCGACAGACATAAGCCAATTTCTTAGGAGTGAATGGCACAAAAATATGTCTCAAAACCTCAGCCACTCAGTTAGCCAAAGAATGACCAATTCTAATCATGTGAGAATAAAAGCAACTTTGTCACGAGATGACTTTGAATATTTCTATAATCTGAATAATATGAAGGGAACTTCTTGAAGCCACATCCAAGCACAGCACACATTCAATCAGGTATGAAGTAATACTGCAATGCTGGGCTCATGCTAAGCTCCCCGTGAGAAATTCCTGCTCCGATATAACCCAGCATATCTGAAATACCATCTTGGATCCATATCAAATAAGCTAGGATGGTATAGCTTTGCTACTGGTGCATGTGATCTGTATTCTTTCGTTTCTCAGCCTGCACTGCTGATGGGAACGTTTTCGATGTATATCCTCTAATGCGCCATGCTATTAATGCACTTGATACTACCCCCATGGCTGGAAATAAATATGCCACAATCCCACTTTTCTCGCCATTAGCATGCGTACTGGTTGCTGCTCTTGTAAGGCTCCCGATGGATGTATTCTGGAGAATCATAGGAATGCATCCGAGGATGGTCGGAAGAAGGAAATCCACAAAGAACCGCACATTGGTCGCAGCAAGACTGTAATTGATTAGATAGGACGGTACAGGAGAAAATCGAGCAAGAAGTACGAATTTCCAACCATCCCGAGCTACACCCTTGCTAATGACGTTGAAGACCTTGTTGGATTCAACCCAATGTCGAGCAGATGTGGAGCTCCGAAATAAGATTCTGCAAGAAACCCAGCATTGAACTGGCAGTTGGTTATGATTCTGATATTCAAAAATTACTGTGACCATCAAAAACGCCAAAATGCATCGAGATCAATCTCATAAAAAAGGTGCAAATAGTCCATCAATATGAGGAAGAGATTGAAGGGAATATAGAATAAACAAGACCTTCCGATCCAAAATGAGAGAGAAGCGCTGAGGATTTTGGCGGAGAAGACGCAGACGACGCCGATAAAGAATCCGAACAGATATGCCGCTCCAGCCTCCAGGATCAGGGCATAAGGGAGGCAGAGCGAGATAAGGAGTGCGTGGAAGCTAACATAAACCGGAAGGCTCCACGGGCCTAGCCAATGCGACAGATCACGCAGATCCTCGAGCAATGCCTGCTTATCGCCACCATATGCGGTAGAGAACACGCAGTAGACGACGCCAGCAATGCCAACCAGGGTTGCCACGAGCAGCTGCCCACCCATGGCCTTCTCGTTCGCACTCCAGATCTGTGTGTATCGGCTTCTCTTGGACGCTTGCTTTTGCTGTGCATATGTGAACTTGTAGCCATCCTGAAGCGTGATACCACTCCCCCAATGTGCATCGATATGAGAAAGAATGCACGAGCAAAAGCAAATATGAACCAAATTACTGTAAAACTTAGTATTTCATATATCGCGGTATGCGATCAACTAAAGGGATTATAAACAGCCCTAAAGACGATTATAGTTTTTTTTTTTTTTTTTTTTTTTTTAAAGGAAGTTCGGCCATGGCCTAATCTCCCGGACTTTAATTCAAATAATGAAGTTCATCATTTTGGAAATATTGGAATAACTAGAGTGTCCCAATATAGGAATCATTCTACTAGCCTATAGCCCTTCAACTATCGTCTTTCTATATTGTTGCTTGAACTCTATAGTGAGACTGCATGGATGGATAGAGCCATTTACTCTTGTTTAGCATTTGATCTCCATTATACATATGTTTTTGAGTTGATGTCATATTACTTTGAACCCATTGTACATATGTTTTTTAGTTGATTTCATATTACTTTGAACCCAGATTCTATTCACCTAGTGCCCAACATATCTAATGTTTCTCTCATCTAGTGTTCTCTCTTTCTAGCTTACCTAGATCATCTCTGATCTCTCTCAATCTCTATCTTGATAGAGGTCCCCCTTTTATTTTTTTATATTGTATTCGAGATGCAATAATTTTGTACATGGTATAAAAGCTCAAGAGGTTCTAAAAGATCGTAGAGGTCATGGAGGCAAAGTCTTTAACGTTAGAGTGGAGGCATAGGTTTCAGTATTGGATTTGCAATGCTAGGATTCATAATCTAGAAGTGGAAGTGGAAGTGGAATTTGTTTAATGGTACTGGCTATGCAAAAATTAAGGCTTTATCCACCATAACTAGATGTCAACATCTAGAAGTGGAAGTGGAAGTAGAATTTGTGCAATGGCACTAGCTATGCAAAAATTAAGGCTTTATCCACCATAATTTAAGTAAGGCAGATTAGATGCTAGAAACTATGTTTTGGATGTTTCTTCAACTCATTTGAAATCTCTTATAATCTATTGTGAGTGTCTCAAGTCTTGGATTTGGTTTTTACATATTGTTTGAGTAACGTTTGAAACAATACATATATGTCTCTATGTATTGATAGCTAGGAGCTAGTTGTCATGGACAAAGGAAACCGTCTTGAATCTCAGATTCCATGTGAATCCTATATCTCATGATTGGTTCAGAATTTGCAGAAACTAATGCTTCCATTGCGTCCCGAACGTGCCAAACCCTAAGATCGACTGTCTTCTTGCCTGATTCTGACATCCAGAGACCATGCTTCGAATTGATGACATCATCAATTCGTAACCGCCCTAGAACCGCCCTTGGAAAACCTATATAAGGAGGGGTTGGCCACATTCATAATCAGTCTTGCCAATACCAGTCTTGGGAGCTCAAGGAGTTGTGACCGCCAAGTAAATACTCTTCAAGTTCTAGTTCTAGTTCTTGTCTTGTTCCTTGTTCTAGTCTAGTTCTTGGACATCCTATCTTGTCCCCTTGTAATCTCATAGTACGAGATCCTGTCAAGTTCTTTCGTGTATCCGATTCATCTCCCAGAAGGGAGTTCTTGTAATCCAGATATCTTGTCTCATACTTACGATCCCAGGTTGTGGGATCTCCTGTATCATCTCTAGTCTATTTTTCCATACCTATTGGTCCCAGGTTGTGGGACGTCTTGTATCGGTTACATCTTCTTGTATTATTTTCCCTACATGGGTGTTCTTGTAATCATAAGTGTATTTCAGAAATCTTGTCTACTGTGGTCAGAGAGCACAATCTAGTGCTCCCCTGACATTTTGGCAAGACTGACTTCTATCCAAGACCAGGCATCGTGGACAACGCTTATGAACAAATCGTGGCATCACTTCAGAGTCTCCAACAACAAGTCGAAGACCTAAGTCATCGACAGACCCAAGTCGAGATGGGACATCCAATGCATGTAGGTGCACTCCGCCAAGAATTACAAGAACGAATCGGGAGTCTTCAAGAAAATCAAGGGAGTATTCAAGTGAATCAACGGCCTAGTACATCATTTATGAAGGAACCCAAGATTTGCATGCCAGAAAAGTTCGATGGGGATCGCGCAAAGTTTCATGGATTTCTTCAACAAGTTAAATTATACATCCGTATGCAACGTGATAGATACCTTGACGAGGCATCCAAGGTCGGGTTTATTGGAACCTTGCTCTATGGCCAAGCATTATCATGGTTTGCCCCAATCTTGGAGAAGAACATGGCAGTACTTCAGGACTATGAGGGGTTTCTTCGAGAACTCTCCGCCACATTTGGAGATGCAGATACAAGTCGAGTAGCAGAAACAAAACTTCGGAAGTTACATCAAGGTAACCACCCTGCCTCTACCTATGCATCTGAATTTAGGCAGTTGATATGTGATCTCACTTGGCATGAAGATTATTTCATAAGCCAATTCAGATGGGGTTTAAGAGATGATGTGAAGGACCTTTTGCTCACGATGCCAGAGGTTAAAACATTGAATGAATATATCATGCAAGCTATTCAATGTGATAACCGACTTTTCGAAAGGAAACAAGAAAAACAAGTAGAAGGAAGACCTCGCCAGTGGAAACCTTTCCAACCCACTACTAAAGACGAGTCCATGCCTGAACCTATGCAAATAGATGTAACTAGGTTTCAACCTCTAACACTAGAAGAGAAACAGAGAATGAGAGTTAATAAGTTATGTCTATACTATGGAAACCCTGGACATATTGCAATTAATTGTTCGAAAAAGAGAACAAACCCCAGAGTCGCAGCCACCCTTGTAGAGCAGGGAAACGAGGAAGTCCAATTGTAAAAGAGACCCTGCAGCCAGACCATGATATAAGAAAGGGTCTCATGATTCCAGCTACACCCATAGAAACATGTCTTGCACCTGTCAAGTTAATCATGTCCAAGAAGACCCTTTCCCTTATAGCCCTAGTAGATTCAGGAGCCTCCTCATGTTTCATCGATGAAGGATTGGTTAAGAAACATGGAATTCCTATACTTGGGAAGAACAAACCAGTAGTAGTTGAAGTAGTAGATGGACGACCTCTAGCATCTGGGAATATAACCATGCAAACCACACCATTAAGAGTACACCTTGGTGACCATGAATCTCACATATGTTTCAATGTAATATCAAGCCTTGTACATCTAGTTATCATTGGAATGCCCTGGTTAAAGGAGCATAATCCAGACATTAATTGGGAAAAGAATAAAATCACCCGTTGAGATATCCAGAAGAACCCAACATATGTTGGAGCCAAAGCCTTCATACATGCAGTAAAGAAGGAACCTACATGTATGATCTATGCCATAGCAGCTCAAGAATCCAAGAAAGATGATCTAGTACAGCTACCCAATCAATACAAAGGCTTTGAAGATGTTTTTGAAAAGAAGAATGCAGATATCCTCCCAGAGCATAGACCTTATGATTGCCCCATAGATCTTCAAGAAGGAGCATAGCCACCCTTTGGACCAATTTACAGAATATCCCCAGAGGAACTTATAGAACTATGCAAGAACATTGATGAGAATCTAGCAAAGGGGTTTATCAAACACTCGAAGTCTCCAGTAGGAGCCCCTATTCTATTTGTAAAGAAGAAGGATGGGACTCTCCGAATGTGTGTAGACTATCGTGGATTGAACAAAGTCACTATAAAAAACAGATACCCTCTACCACTCATATCAGAGCTCTTGGAATGCCTTGGAAAAGCAAAATTATTCACGAAAATTGATCTTCGAGGAGCTTACAACCTTGTCAGGATCAGAGAAGGAGACGAATGGAAGACAGCGTTTCGAACAAGGTATGGGTATTTTGAATATGTAGTTATGCCATTCGATCTTACAAATGCTCCAACTGTCTTCCAACATATGATGAATGATATCTTTCAAGAATATTTAGATGATTTTGTTGTAATATACCTTGATGATATCTTGATATTCTCCGAAAATCTAGAGGATCATGAAGGTCATGTAAAGATAGTCCTAGAGAAACTAAGAGAAAAAGGATTATATGCGAAATTGGAGAAGTGCTCTTTCCATAAGATAGAAGTGGAATTTTTAGGGTACATTGTATCAGATAAAGGAATTTTTATGGACCCTAAGAAGATTCAGACAATCCTTGATTGGCAACCACCTTCATGTGTTCGAGATGTACAATGTTTTCTAGGGTTTGCCAACTTCTATAGGATATTCATCAAAGATTACTCCAAGATAGTGACACCTCTTACCAAGCTTACAGGGAACTCCAAATTCTCATGGACTAAAGAAGCAGAAAAAGCATTTCAGACCTTGAAATCAGCATTCACTACTGCTCCAATTCTAGTTCATCCTGACTCTACTAAGCCCTTCTTCCTAGAGACAGATGCATCAGACTTTGCCCTAGGGGCCATTCTCTCACAATATGGAGATGATGGACACCTACATCCAGTTGCATATAATTCAAGGAAGTTTTCTCCTCCAGAAATTAATTATGAAATTCATGATAAAGAACTTCTTGCCATAGTGGACGCATTTGATACTTGGCATCACCATCTAGGAGCTGCTCATAAAGTTATCGTGTATACAGATCACAAGAACCTAGAGTATTTTATGACCACCCGTGCAAGAGAACAAGGATTATGACCACCACGTGCTTGAGAGATGACTCTCCTCCCAACCTTATGCCTGTATATATAGCTGCTTGAATCAATGAGGACCACAAATGTAACTAGAGTCCACAAGTGCATGTGCGATCTCCACCACTCCTTTCCTACCTTCCACTAGAGTCCGCTAGTGGTTGGTGTACTCGCCTCTTGAGTTAAGTCCACTGGACTCAAGTTAACTCACGTTAACTTGAGTTAGAAGGCTCTAGAGCTCTTTGGGCAAAACTCTCTCCCCATGCTCCCCATGGGGATTGAACCCAAGACCTCCTCCTTCACAACCATGAGACTTAACCACTAGGCTAACTGGATCACTTGAATATGAGAGCACATGACTTATGCTTGAGTCTACTCTTGAGATCTTTGGTTCTATAGACGAGTGACCAAACGGTATCTGATTTCAGATCTGTCTGAAGCAGTCGGATCCCTAGACCATAGACGTACTTTATTACATTCTCCCCCCCTTGGGAAAGATTTTCATCCTCGAAAATAAAGCTATATATATAACTGTAGGCAACCCCCGAGCCTCTTGTTCTAAAACTAGAAGAACATGGTCATGTTCTAGAACTGGAAGAACATGTCTCATCTCTGTGGTGGCGTCCCTGCCCAAATGATTCAAAACACCGTCTGGCTTTGCACTTTGATGAACTAGGCAAAGTACAAAGTAGTGAATGAATAATAAGGGTGGTTCTAAATACATCCCTGGCCAATTCACAGTTTCTGGATGTGCGACCTAGGCACAAACATGTGAACTAGGTGGATTCTAATTACTAGTCCATTTCTAGGCATAACTGGTGCATGAACTTAGTAATGAAAGTGGGATTCTTATCCTTTACAAGACTTTGAGAACTCTTGATTCACTTGAATTTGATTTGGATCACTTAAACTTTGGTTGTCTCAAACATCTAACTTAGATGTTTGTACAATGGTTTACTTTGATCCAATAGTTACTTGATTTTTCTATCCGACTAGAGGACTACTTTGTCCTAATGAGTTTAAAAATCCTATGTAAACTGTAGGAGAAAGTTTGCCATTTTAGTGGAGTCAAGCATACCAACTTGACCAATACAAATTCAAAATGAAAAATTGTCCAACTTAGGATATTTTCTCGACTGAGCAATTCCTTACTTCAATGTAGGTATGCTAATAACTGGAAGCAAACTCACATGAATAAGTCAATCTTAGACTTGTTATCTTTTGAAGGGCGAATATTTATTATACCGAACATCTATCTAGGATGTTTAACTTACTTATCTAGTTCCAATCAGCTGACCGAAGACTTTTGCGAAGGGAATCAGATACTTTATCTGAGTCAGTTCCAAAAGATTTGGAAAGCGAAAGGAAACAACTAAAACTCAGTATAACTAATTCAAACTTCTAAGCTCTAAACTTGTTGTGAGTCAAGTACTTGATGACTCATGACTTTAACTTCTGAATGATCTATTTCAACAGAGATTTGAAGCATTTTCTTTATCTTTAAGAGAAATAAGCTGGATTCTCAAAAAGATCGAAAGAATATAAAAAACATCATCCAACCACAGGATACTAGTGTGGAAATTACCATCAGTGTGTCAACCCATTGAGGTTTGTTGATGAGTTTTTACGAAAACAATGCTTTACTTGAGACTAAGTTCAAGTCACATTCAATCTTTCTGATTCCTTATCGTGAATGCAATTCTTGTGCATTTCTTTGAATCAAAAGAGTGAATTTACCAAGTTATACTAGGAACTTGATACTTGATTTAGTCAATCAAATACTTGGTTGAAAAGATCAACTGAAAATCAAAGTCCAACTTTTTTTTTCAAAAATTTATCAAATATTTCTAATCGATAACACTTAAGCTTGAAGTGTTCTAAGAAGATCTTGGAAGTTACCTACTTCATATCTTCAGTTTCCTAGATTTTGAAGTTATTCTGAAGTATCTTAGGATACTGCTTTTATCCTTAATCTTGAATTAAAACTTATTTTTAATTCCCTTGAAGGTCAAATCTAACTTCAAAATCCATTCTCAGACTAGAAGATAATTATCATCCACGGTCCGATGTCCCATACCATCTTTCCTACACCAATCTGAGTATAAAATCTGGTGTCCCATACCACCCTATTTTATATTCACATTAATGTGTGCATGACATTTATCCGAAAGTCTAAATAATTCTTTCTTTACTAGGGTTTTTATCTAAAAACCAATAATTCCAAGTACTTGAATTTTCTTAAATTCAAGTTCAATTGGTTTATTCTTGACCAATTTTGCAGTGACAAGAGCTTTGGACTTCTTGTCTTTAGATTCCTTTCTTGCAAATGCTTTAGATACCTACCCCGGGGACTTTAAATAGGAATCTCTCTACTGCTTAAGTCTTAAGCATCCGGTCATGCTCTTTGGATTTGTACCCACATCTGTTTAAGGATAGGCAAACATTATGTTTTACCTTCCACAGACTTAATTACCGTCTACACGGTTGCAGACTACATACTTGGAATATTTACTCTGTTCAGACTTGGAACAGTTTACTAATTTGATTGCCAATACTTGGGCAAAATTCACAATAGTTCCAATCGCAATTATCTTGGATAACCATGACCAAGATTGATCAAATCTTTTTGATCATGCGATAATAATAAAGACTTTATCTTTATCATTAAGATCTCTTGAACTTTTCTAAACTTTGTTGGCGTACCTGCAGGATTTTTAGAGATCTTTTCCTAACTTAAGTTTAAGCATACACTGATGGGTCTAAGATTCCGAAGCTAAAAATCTTTGATATACCTCTAGGTTATATCACTATTTGGACTTAAGTACCAATACTTGAGGTTTGGAATTGCTAGGGAACTACTTACTAACTAAATAGTATGAAGAACTTCATTCTCAATACTTGAAAGAATGCTACTCTTCAAAGACTTAAGATTCCTTTTAGGGAATCAAATATCTTGAGCAAATGATTCATCTTGGAATCTTTTGCAATGTTGGAAAGATATTTGAAAGAATATCCAGAAGGTTTACTGATTCAATTGTATTCATTTCTTGAGTATCAAACTAGAGACTATATATCACCTTTTGGATATGGTTTCCCATACCACTATGAAAGTTTACGCTTGAACTTTCATTTATGTGATATTGACTCCTATTCTTGAGTTTGATACAAGATTCCTTATTATTGGTCAATCGTGAGATGTTACTAGAGTCCATATTTCACTAATCAAAATTATGTTTAAAGTCAAAGCATCTATTGATGATTGATCCAATAGTAATGAGACTATGAACACATAACTTTGAACTTTATAGCTTAATTTAGGAAAAGTTCATGGATTGGAGATCCATTTCTTGGAACTTTCTATTCCTAAATGAAAAGTTCACACTTACTTCAAGTCATTAGGAACTTATCTTAGTTCCTAAAGATTGCTTAGGAAATAGCTTAATTTCCAAAGATTACTTTGCTTGGGTCTCTTCAAGGCGTTACCACTTGACGCTAATCTTTTCGGAAAGAACTTGTTTCCTAGATTGCCTTTAGGAAATATCGTGATTTCCTAAGATATGAAAATAATTTGAATCATTTCATTAATTGTCATGACTTTAGGATTAATATTTATCTTGGTTTCTCGTTTAAGCCTTGAGTTAGCTTAAATAGAATCAAGCAAGTTTCCTTCAAAAGTTTTCGCGTCGATTAAAGACCTTGCATCATGCCTCGAGATGCATTTCTGGAAACTAACATCTATGAATACTAGAGTTCCAGGGATTCTAGAAGTTCAATAGTTCTTCTTATTTTCATCAGTGTTTGATGAATATTAAAGTATTAAACCTTCCAAATTTTGTTGAACTTACAAGTTTCAACGGAAACTTCCTTACTTGGATGCATGAACATGAACATTCAAAAACAACTAAATCCACGTTAGTTGCTGAACAAGGATTACGACCACCATGTGCTTGAGAGATGACTCTCCTCCCAACCTTATGCCTGTATATATAGCTGCTTGAATCAATGAGGACCACAAATGTAACTAGAGATCCACAAGTGCATGTGCGATCGCCACCATTCCTTTCCTACCTTCCACTAGAGTTCACTAGTGGTTGGTGTACTCGCCTCTTGAGTTAAGTCCACTGGACTCAAGTTAACTCACGTTAACTTGAGTTAGAAGGCTCTAGAGCTCTTTGGGCAAAACACTCTCCCCATGCTCCCCATGGGGATTGAACCCAAGCCCTCCTCCTTCACAACCATGAGACTTAACCACTAGGCTAAGTGGATCACTTGAATATGAGAGCACATGACTTATGCTTGAGTCTACTCTTGAGATCTTTGGTTCTACGGACGAGTGACCAAACGGTATCCAATTTCAGATATGTCTGGAGCAGTCGGATCCCTAGACCATAGACTTACTTTATTACAACCCGCATCCTCAATGAAGGCAATCTCGATGGAGTAACTTTTTATCCAGGTTCGACTTTGTCATCACATATCGTCCAGGATGGCAATAGTGTCAGTCAGATGCCTTGTCAAGAAGATCTTACCTTGCACCAAAGAAGGGTGAAGAGGCCTTTGATCAACAAGAGAGTGTATTACTCAAGCATGAGCATCTCCAGTTAGCAGCTATCTCTTCAACCCATCCTGAAGATTCAGCCTTGAATCATTTGATTCGTGAGAATCTACCACAAGATGAATTATTTTGTAATGTTAAGCAAAAAACTCAAGAAGGAAAAGTCCAAGAAGTAAATGAATTCCAGGAAAAGGATGGGTTACTATTCTATAAGAACCTATTGTATGTCCCTCCAGGAAAGCCCAGGATCCAAGTACTTCAACAACATCATGACAACCTTGCAGCAGGATATTTTGGAGTAAATAAAACCATAGAACTCATATCCAGGGATTTTTGGTGGCCTCAATTGTGGAAGGAAGTTAAAGAATATATCCGAACCTGTGACACTTGCAATAGATCTAAGGTACCACGACATAAGCCTCATGGCCTCTTGCAACCTTTACCTATTCCAGAAAGGCCAATGGCTTCATTATCTATGGATTTTATCACAGATCTACCAAAGTCAGATAAGTATGATGCCATTCTTGTTATTGTGGATAGATTCACAAAGATGGCACACTTCATTCCAACTACAAAGGCAATCACAGGTGCAGCCACTGCTAGACTCTTTCTTAGATACATCTTTAGGCTTCATGGATTGCCTCATGATATTATCAGTGATCGAGGTCCACAATTCATATCTAGCTTTTGGAACAGTCTTTGCAAGCTCCTTGGTGTTCAAGTTAAACTATCTACAACAAATCATCCATAGACTGATGGACAAACAGAACGGGTGAATCAAGTCCTAGAGCAATATCTCCATTGCACTAGCAACTATCACCAAAATGATTGGTTTGAGTTGTTACTCTTTGCAGAGTTTGCCTATAATAATAGTGTTCATGCATCTACTAAGCAAACTCCCTTCTTTGCAAACTATGGACAATATCCAAGGATGGATATACAACTCTCAAATCATGTCAATAACCCAACTGCCAGAGACAAGGCCCAATACCTGATGGACATTCACAAAGAACTCAAGGAAGAGATCCATAAAGCTCAACAACAATATAAGTACTATGCAGATCAACATCGTGTCCATAATCCATCGTATCAAATTGGGGATAAAGTATGGTTACTCCGAAACAATTTGCAAAACTTCAAGGCCTTGTGCAAAGACTCAAGAAATGATAGGTATAAGATGATTGAACTACATCTTAAGAGAGACGGTTAGGAAGTAATCCTCAACCATGGCTTTTGGGACATGTGATTAGCCCATTTGACTCTTAGTTGACATATTATGAGTTCAAATCCCTTTGGATACAACAATCAATATCAAAGCCAAGGATGTAGGCTTGGGCAAGTGGATGAATTCCCCAAAGATTGTGGGCATTCAATGGCATCTAAAAAATGTGCTTGGGCATTTTGTACTTGAAAAGGTACAAAAAAGATGTCACTTTGAGAAATTTTCCCAACAAAGATTGGATTCTATCTCTGAATCTCTAGATCATATTGAAATGTGCAAGATATTGTCAAAAGATATGAACCTTCCTTATAGAGCACTGAATGAGGGTCCAAGATACTCAACATGGATGAGATCGAGGTTGAAGATACTAAGGTTGAGAATGAGGGTTCAAGTCACCAAAGTTGGGAACAAAACGGTTCAAGACACCAAGGTTGCGAACAAGGATTCAAGTCACCAAGCTTGCGAACAAGAAGGTTCAAGACATAAAGGTTGAGAATGGATGTTTAAGACACCAACTTGGTGAACAACAAGATCCATGAGATTACAAGAGGTGAGGATGTCAATTCAAGGCGAGTTAAGGAGAAAATCCTTGAGGGCAATGATCTCTAGAAGGGGAAGAGAGTGTGAGGCTTGAGAAATGATAGGAAGGAGATGGTTGAATTACACTAGAAGAGAGAGGATTAGGAAGTAATCCTTGAACATGGCTGTGGGTGCATGTGGCTTAGCCTATTAAACTCTTAGCTTGTAGTTCATGAGTTCAAATCCCCTTGGATACAACAAATCACTCTCAAATCATGGTACCAATGTCCACACAAACTTTAATGGGAATTAAATGTGTTGTTTGAGCATTTTTAAAGTTTAATAACATCGATAAAAGGTCATATTAACCTAAGAGACCGAAGGCTACAAGTTGATGAACTTCAATAAGAGAAACAAATAAAAGTAAATATATTTAAGGATTGATAGGAGTGGGGATAAATTCAAGATTATATAGTCCATACAATGATATAGACGTAAGGTCTACAATTTGAATGATACATATGGGCATATAATCTCATGCGATATAAGAAAATCAGGATACATCCATATCAACTAAGAAGAGAACAACCATTTAAATAACAAGGCCTATATGTACATGACTTTTGCACTACTCTAAACATTGAATTGAGCCAACATACCTGTACCTTGTAACTCTCTATCTAGAATTTGTTTTGGGTAGAAGTAGTTAATATGATGGTGTACAATTTGAATAGATTCTATACAAAGGTAGTGCATGATATTGCTCAAGAACAATACTATGGTAAAAAGCCTTGAGTTATGCATTTTAGAATTTTCAGATGTTTCTATTATGCACATATACCTGAATCAATCAGAACTAACTTAGGATTAAAAAACAAAAAACTCGTCTTCTTAGGATATAGTGAAAAGTCTAAAACATATAGACTTTGTCATCCAGAGGCAAATAAGATCATTATTAGCTTTGACGTGGTATTTGATGAGCGACACAACTAGTGGATAACAAAGGTAAAACTACTATCTCATCAATTGAAGAAATAACTCATCTTGCGCCTTTCCATAGACAGGTCAAGATTGATGAGGAGGAGATATCAATTAATGGCATTCTTCTAACAAAAAGCTAACTAGTTGTTGCCACACAACATAAGCCACTAATAAAGTGGGCACAACAACTCTTTGATGATTGTTACCCTCAACTTGATGTTCCAAAGTCATCTTCAGATGGGGA